>JAULJZ010169273.1:0-24756 GCA_032270985.1 Heliamphora pulchella
ATTTAGTTTAGGGTTTTGATTTTTTGTTAGTTTTGGTAGTACGTAGGATTAGGGTTTGTTTTAAATTTTTATGAAATCATATCTTAATTGGTATTTCATTAAACAGTACTACCCAATTTCTACCTCTTCATTAAGCACTTTTATAACTCCATTTAATTTTATGGATAGACTTGGTTAGTCTCTAAACAAAAAAAAAATCTAAAGCGTATTGACGATAAATTTGTGTGTGTATCATACCTTGAAGATAGATTTGGTTGGACTAAATTATGTTGGAAGATCCTAAGCCATGGTGTGATTCATCTTAGTGGTCATTATGTTCTCAGGGGTTACATTTACCAACTTTAATATTTTGTTCTCAATGCATGTTCTCTTGATTTTTTTCTTTCTTTTGATTTATTTTGATTTAGTTGGCTTTATCTCTTTCAAGTTGTTATCCTATAATTAATTTGATCAGAAAGTTGAGGAACTTAAAGCTCTTATGTGACTCTATCAACATTCTTAGCATCACCCTATTGAATTCTTATCATGGAATTTTAAGAAAATTAGGAACTCCACCTTTGCCAGTTCTGCTTAGATTGGATTACCTTAATTAATTTTAATTGTTCTAATAGCCATTTCATTGAACATGAATTTCAAGTTGTTGGATGATGTTTTTGAACTGTTATGTACTGGGTTTTGGATTATAGTAAAGTTGTTGGATGATGTTTCTTGATGTTAGAGTGTTTACTTTTTGGATCACTTTATGGTTTTTATGATCTTTGGGAAGACATGATTTTATTTTATTTATAAACAACTTTTAAATTTTTTTTTTCATTTGGTCTGAGTTGATGAACAAATTTACAAATTTGCAAATTTGCAAATTTTTTTCATTCTAATGCTTATGGTAAATTTGCAAATTTACGTAGCATTTTATATTTTTTCATAAACACGTATATTCTAATTTGTTCGTCCAAATATATCCCTATATAGGCCTGTTTGGGTTAAATGTCAATAAAAAAGTTCAAAAAAGACAAAAATAAACAATATTATTGCAAATTTTCTATTAACTGTTGTAATGGCTCACTCAACGTGATTTTACGGTGATACAGTCGAAACTTCTGGAAGCAAAGCACAAACTCCTGATAGAGTTTGGTCTACCTGAAGCTACTGCCACCACGTTATTAGTAAGTTGACATAAATTCTTTGCATTTGTAGTTTAACCTTTTTGCAATGGCTATGGATAGATACTACTTCTAATAGAAACTCATTTTCTTACTGGGTCAAATTGATTCTAATGTAATATCTATATATCTATATATATATATATGCAATTTCATTGTGCTGAAACAACATATGAATAAGCTCACAAATTTATTTAAGTTGGGTGGTTTATGAGTTTTTTTCATTTTGTAATTATCAATTCCAAGAAAATTAGTTGAACTGATTGACAAATGAAACTCCTTTGTGAATCGACTTACTGTCGTACTGCTTTATATGGGAACAATGGAAAATGACTCCAGGTAAATCTTCCATTATATGACCCACTTTTTGTAAAGTCTTCTGACCCTATGTTCTTATGTTGATCTTTGTTTGTTATATTTTGTGAAAGGAAAATATATTTTGTTTGTCATAAAAGATCAAAAAATTGATATGGGTGATTGTGTACCCTCAATACCTCGAAATATTAATACAAAAAACTCAAATGTCCGAAAAGTTTAGAAAGAAATTTGTGAAAAAATATTTATTTGACGTTAGAACACCTTGGCAGAGTAAATGCTATTAATTTGATCCAGGAATTAGTCTTGCTAATAAATGCTATTAATTTGTTGGTTGTATTTTGGCTTTTTCAAACCCAGAAAAGAGAAAATATCATTTTCGGTTGTAATTTTTTGTTGTAATTTTTACAACCCAGAAAAGAGTAAATCAGATAGATCTGGTTTTCTAATTTATAACTAGATTCACAACCAAGAAAAAAAAATCAGATTTACGGTAAAAGAAAATCTGCTATTCCCTCCATTTCACTTTATTTGTAGATCAAAGACTGTTAAAGGTATGTCACATATCAATAATGCTTCTTAATGACATTAAAATTAAACTTCAATTGTTAAAGGTATGTTACTTTATTTGTAGATAGATCAAAGACTGAATTTTATGCATTTTAGTTTGCACTTTTCCAATACCTTCCCATCAAATTCGATGGTTTTTAGTCAAGCTCTTGAGGCTTTTTGTTGAATCTTATTTGCATGAGATAAGTTTTATTGTATGACTACTGATTTTGAAAAATAAATATTGTAATTCTTTGACATTTGGTATTTCTAATGTATAGTTTAATTTTAGTTTGCACTTTGTAGATACTTGCCCATCCATCAAATTTGATGGTTTTTAGTCAAGCTCTTAAGGTTTTTTGGTGAATTTTATTTGCTTGAGATAAGTCACCATCAACCAAAGGTACATTTATTTATTCTAATTGCATAAGTGGCCACCAGAATTGGGCGTCTATATACATTATACTTTCAATCACTACATAAGTCACTGTTGAAATGCTTCTTGCAGAAATTTCTCAAACCGCAGCAAAAGTAAAGGGGGAGACGGCAAGTTCAACCTACTAAATACTCATATATGTGTTTGTAAAGTAGCTTTGCGTGCTTTGTGTTTTGCCTATGCAAAGAATATTCACATTTTGTTGGTAGTTTTTATATTTTAATTTTCTTAGAGATCTTATTAATTTTATTTATTGTGGTTCTTTCCATCCCTTGATCACTAAAAATGGGGTTTAGCGCCACATCTTCTCCACCCCTTCTCTATTTTTGTGCAGGTTTTTCATGTTTAACCTCTTTAGGTGTGGGAAGGAGATTCGAGGTTTTCAGCCTTTTTAGCCCCCCTCTCTATTCATTTTGTTTTTAAATTACAAACAACAGGGATCTTAATCTCGAGCCATGTTAAGCCTGGTCAAGCGCATGCTAAACCTGATTTCAAGCATGGCTTTCACAATTTGTGCATGATTAGCCTCACCCACTGTGTTCATGCAACCACGGTTTATAAAATAGACTGATTCACGAGTGCTCTAAGGTGTTGGTTTGAGTTTTAAAAGTGTGGTTTTTGTGTTTGATCTCTTACTATATTTTTGTTGATTGACTTGGATATTTTGTTAGTTTGCATAAAACTAGAGGACGATTAATTAATTGTTGAATCATTTATGTTGTTGCATTTTCATTACTCAAATATATGAGACTAGGGTATGACCAGTGCCCAATAATTTATGTACCTTTTTTTTAAATTTTTATCTGGTCTCCCCAAAATATCTTGGGAACGAACTTACATTATTTTCCCTTACCACCGTGGAAAGGGAGGATATTAGTTGAAGGTGTTGAGTTGTATTTGTAAACAAGAGGATTATAATTTAAAATTCCTAAGATGATAATTGTGTCTGTTTTTTTTCTTAATTTATTACTAAAGTTGGATTAATGAATTAGATGTCGAAACTACTTTCCTCACTTATATTCTTTTGGTAAATTTGATTGAGATTATTTGGAGTATTAATGTTAATTCTTTTTAGTTCCCTGAATGATTAGTGGATTGGCCAATAGTTTGCTTTAATATGTGATACAGAAGTTTTACACAAGTTTTGATGCCAAATTTTTAGGTTGATTCTTGCTTTTATATATTGGTTAAATTCATAAAAAAAAGCTCCATCGATTGATTGTCAAGAAGTTTATCTTATTAGCATTTATTTTTTTCCTTTTTTTCCCCTTTCCTTTCATACCGTAGGGTTTTGATCATGCGTGATGATCAATTTACTTCAAAGGATTCTCAAGCCTTGGTCCCCAAGAAGCTTAAGCACCATGAAGTAAACTCTAGCCATCAATTTATGCCATTGTTTATGGCTTAACTAATCAAATCTTTTATTCCTATTTTTTTTGTAAAATCTTCCACGTGTTGCACTTGCGCTCTATTATTTCATCTTAACTTTAGTTTTGGTCTAAACTTTCTAAAACTATGACTTTCTAATATGTTTTTAGTAATAATTTCCAAAACTTAGTATCTACTATGATCTGAGGACGAGCGTTTTGTTTCGTTTTGTTTTGTTTTGAATTAACCCCAATAATTAAACCTTAAGCAGTTTCTTTTCCTTTCTCATGATTGCTAGGGGACCGAGCAAAATAACTGGTAAGAAAAATCTATATAATAAAACGGGGCACAGTTTAAGCCTTAATTCTAAAACCACCATGTTCCCCTACTTCCATGATAGCTAAGAACTAATTGCAGCAGTTTAAGCTTGCTGATTTATTTCTCTCTTAAGATTTGTAGTTCCGTTAATTTTTTTTATCATATGCTCTTCTTAATTCGTGTTTTTTAATGATTTCTCAGGTTTTTCACCATGCTATCGAGATTTAATTCGGGCAATAACCCCATGTTTGCCCTTTTTCCTCTACAATTACTCCACCCATCAACTCCATGGATTTTTTTTAGGTTTGTTTTTTACATTCCTTGAATTTAAAAAAAATTACACATAGTGTGCATGATTACTACTAGAAAGGGAGAGAAATAGGGAGAAGTGGGTGTATGGGTGATGTGGGGATGGAAAACGTGTGATGTGAGCATGTTGTTGATTTATTTGTTTTTCTATTTCACCCTCTTAAATATATTTTGTTCTTGATTATCTTGAAACTCAAAAAAGGCATGGCAAGGCATGGCAGGGCTTCAAAACATGATCACACCATGTTTAGTGTCTCTGAGTATGGGTTATTCATAATAATACGAGACTTTAGAGAAATTATTAAAATGCATGAGTAATCTAAAAAAAAATGATGGTAGTGCCTTTAGGCACAGGCAATACCTAGTTAGCAAATAAGTCAAATCTCATTTAAGTCACTTCATTTGGGTGGCTTGTGGCTTATTTGCTTATTTTCTTATAAGCCAGCTTATTTGCTTATTTGGCTACCAAAACGAGCTTATTTACTTATTTTCTTATTTTTAGCTTATTTGGTTACCTAAACGACGTGGCTTATTTTTTAGCTTATAAGCCAATAAGTAAATAAGTAAAATTACCCAAATGAGGCCATGATAAAAGTGAAGATCTAGCCCTCATCACAAGAAAGTTCAAAAAATTTCTTAGAAAAAAGAAATAAGAAGGAATGAGATTCTTCAAGAAAGATGGGTACAAAGGTAAGCCTAACAAGTTCAAGGGAGAATCAAGTAAATTCAAGAGTGATCACAATAAAGATGAGATCATATGCTTTAAATGCAAGAAGCATGGACATATAAAAGCTGAGTGTCCCCAACTTAAGAAGCATTTCAAAAAGGGATTCAAGAAGACAATATTGACTGCATGGGGTGAAAGTGACTATAGCAGCTCCGATGATTAAAAGGAGGAAAATAAAATTGCTAACCTTTGCCTTATGGCCAAAGAAGAAAATGAGGTAACCAATGATCCTTTTTCTTTAGAAGAATTTCAAGTTGCATTTGAATATTTGCATGATAAATTTAAAAAAATGGGTGCTGAGAATGCTATTTTTAAAAAATTAGTTCTTTCCTCATAAGCTTTAAAAGAAGAAAAATGTTTACTGTCAAACCAAGTGATTTTCTTAAAGAATGAAAATCAAGTTTTAAATGAAAAAGTTGAAGACCTTACAAAAATTGTGCATAAATTTACTCTTGCAAAAGAAAACTTAGACAAACTTGTTGGGATGCAAAAATGTGTTTTTGACAAAACTGGTATTGGATACCAACCAAAGAAGAAACAAAAATTTTTGAGCAACATTTTTGTTAAAGCATCCTCAAATCATTCCAATACTGCTTATTTTCATTATTATGAACATGGACACACTGTTACACACTATCCACATAGAAAATCACATACTTTAACTGCAAAAAAGGTTTGGATTCCAAAGGAAACACACCCACATGGAACTAACACCAAATGACCCAAGAAAGTTGGGATACCAAAAATCAAAACTTGATTTTTTTTGCAGGTATGTCTCAAGTCCTCGTTCAAAGAAGGGATGTGGTATCTTGATAGTGCCTGCTCAAGACACATGACAGATGACAAATCAATGTTTACATCCCTCAAGCCTAAAGATGGTAGATTTGTAACATTTGGTGACAATAGCAAGGGCAAAATCATAGGATTAGTTGTATTAGTAAAAATTACTTCCCCTTCTATTGAAAATGTTTTGCTTTTTGATTGTTTGAAACATAATCTTCTTAGTATAAGTCAAATTTGTGACAAATGTCACAAGGTTGTCTTTGATCGTGCTAAGTGTGTTATTAAAAACTCAATTGACAACAAAATTATTTTTGAGGGTCATAGGCATGAAAATGTTTACACTTTCAATCTAAATAACCTTTCCAAAAATGACACAAAGTGCTTAGCTGCCTTGAGTGATAATAGTTGGTTGTAGCATAGAAGATTTGGACATACTCATATGAACTTGATTTCAAAACTTTTGAAAAATGAATTAATGATTGGTTTACCACGAATTAAATTTGAAAAAGACAGTTTGTAATGCATGTCAACAAGGCAAACAAGTCAAAAGTTCTTTTCAATCCAAAATGGTGATTTCAACTTCTAGGCCCTTACAACTATTGCACATGAATTTATTTGGTCCAACAAGAACTCTTAACTTTGGAGGCAAGAAATATGCATTTGTTGTCGTTAATAATTTCTCTAGAAACACTTGGATGCTATTCTTAGCTCATAAGAATGAAACTTTTGCTACTTTTTCAAAACTATCTCGGAGAATTCAAAATGAAATTGATTTTCAAATCACAAGTATCAGAAGTGATCATGGTAAAGAATTTGAAAACAAAGATTTTGAAAGATTTTGTGATGAAAGTGATATAGACCATAACTTCTCTACTCCTAGAACACTTCAACAAAATGGTGTTGTTGAAAGAAAGAATAGGACTTTGGAAGAAATGGCTAGAACCATACTATGTGAAAACATCTACCAAGATATTTTTGGGCCGAGACTGTAAACACAGCTTATTATATTGTGAACAAAGCCATGATTCGAGTTTCACTTAAAAAAATCCCATATGAGCTATGGAATGGAAGAAAACCTAACATCAGTTATTTTTGTGCCTTTGGGTGCAAATATTTTGTTTTGAATAACAATAAATAATTTTTGAACAGATTCGATGCTAAATCTGATGAAGATATTTTCTTTGGGTATTCTATATCTAGTAAAACTTATAGAGTTTTCAACAAAAGGACCCTAATTGTTGAAAAATCTATTCATATTGTATTTGATGAAGCTAACCTCAGTTCTACCAAGGAATTTTGTGAAGATAACTTGGTTATTATAGAAAAAATGTGTTGAAGTCATCTTCATCAAAGACCAAGAAGAGCCAAACCATGAGGAAGTTACAAATGTGCAGCAAATTAAAGTTCAACAGGTTGCTGGACCTTCAAATCAAGGAAATTCAAATTTGCCTAAGGAATTGAGGTATGTTCATGGTCATCCAAACGATTTGATCATTGGTGACCCATCTCAATGTATCAAAACTAGATCCTCTCTACATAATATTTGTGGGAACTTAGCATTCCTTTTCCAGATTGAGCCAAAACATTTTGAGAAAGCTAAAAACGATAAATTTTGGATCTTAACTATGCAAGAAGAGCTAAATCAATTTGAAAGAAACAAAATTTGGACTTTAGTTCCAAGACCTAAGGAACACTCCATCATTGGTACAAAATGAGTTTTTAGAAATAAAATGAATGAGAATGGAGTAGTTCTTAGGAACAAAGCTCAATTAGTAGCCTAAGATTATAATTAAGAAGAAGGCATCGATTTTGATGAAACTTTTGTTCCTATGGCTAGGCATGAAACCATTAGAATGTTGCTTGCTTTTGCATGCTTTAAAATTTTCAAACTTTATCAAATGGATGTCAAAGTAACATTTCTAAATGGTTTTATTTTTGAGAAAATTTTTGTTAAACAATCTCCTAACTTTGAAAATCTTGATTTTTCAAACCATGTTTACAAACTCACCAAAGCTCTTTATGGTTTAAAGCGAGCACCAATAGCTTGGTATGAAAGACTTAGCAAATTCTTGATTGAAAATGATTTTCAAGAGAAAAAATTGATACTACTCTTTTTATCAAGTCTCAGAGAAAAAATATGCTTGTTGTCCAAATATATGTAGATGATATTATCTTTGGCTCAACTAATGAATTTTTTTACAAAGACTTTGCTAAGTGCATGCAGAGAGAGTTTGAAATGAACATGATGAGTGAGCTAAACTACTTCCTTAGACTTCAAATCAAACAATCTCATGAAGGAATCTTCATTAACTAATCCAAGTACACGAGATTTGTTGAAGAGGTTTGATATGCAAAGTATAAAACCAATGGGAACTCCAATGTGCCCTTCAACAAAACTTGACAAGGATGAAAATGGTAAAACAATACAAGAAAAGAGATATAGAGGAATGATTAGCTCTCTACTTTATTTAACTACTAGTAGACCTGACATTATGTTTAGTGTATGCATGTGTGCTAGATTTCAAACTAATCCTAAAGAATCACACGTAACTGTTGTTAAACGCATCTTTAGATACGTTTTAGGTACACAAAACCTAGAATTATTCCATCATAAAGGAATAACTTTTGAGTTATTTGGCTATTCTGATGCAGACTTTGCCGGTAGTAAAATTAATAAAAAGAGTACAAGTGGAACATGTCAATTCCTAGGACACTCTCATATCATGGTTTAGCAATAAACAAAACTCAGTAGCCTTATTTATAGCTGAGGCTAAGTACATTACAGCTGGTAGCTGTTGTGCACAGGTTCTTTAGATGAATCAACAACTAGAAGACTATAGTGTATATTTAGATCATATTCCTATTAAATGTGATAGCACTAGTACTATTAACATATCCAAAAACCTTATACAACACTCCAAAACAAAGCATATTGAGATAAGACATCATTTCATTAGAGATCATGTTCAAAAAAGTAACATAAAACTTGAATTTGTAGGCACGGACCACTAACTTGCTGATATTTTCACCAAACTTCTAAATGAAGAAAAATTATGTTATATCCAAAAAGAACTTGGTATGCTATGTGCTCCACATTGATGCTTAAATGTCATACTAACCATGCATGTTCAATGCTTGTTCGGTACTTTTCATACTTTATTTTGATGTGTGAAAGATATCGACACATATGAAAGTGTTGACACAAATGAGATTAGTGTTGACACATTTCATAGAGTTTATATATAGGCGGTTTTTCCCTCTTTCACGCTTAAACTCTTCTGTTCCCACATAACCGTTTGTCTCCCTTCTTCTCTATGTTCCCTTGCAAACCCTATTGTCGACTCTTCTCCCTCTCTTCGTCTCTCTCTCTCATTCTCGCTGACGATGCCTCCAGGGACCATGGGAAAAGGAAGTAAACGACCCGTTGGTGAACCGTCAAGCCCTAGGGCTGGAAAGAAGAAATCAAAGACGACGGTGGCAACAATGCCATCCGTGGACATAGGAATGGTGTCCTCCCTCAAATTTTAATACTCCAAGTACAAGAATTTGTACTTCGCATCCTTCGCAAATCGCAAGGTAATCCCTGGCCGCTCTATAGATTTCCATTTCTTTGACTCCATTGAAATGAAGTTCTCTGAATGGTTCACTGATCTCAGTTGGATGAATTTGCTTCAAATTCGAGAACACCACTACCCCACACTCGTCAAACTTTTCTATACGCACTTCAAAATCACTAGCACGTTTGACAATACCATCACCACTTTGGTGAACAGTGTGGACATCACCTTTAACTCCAAAACTTTGAATGAGATTCTCGGTCTCCCTGAGGGTCGATTATTTGTTCCCTGCAACAAGAAAAAGAGAATCATTAAAGGTTTCTCATTTCACGATGCAGTGAAACATTTTCGAACTTGAGGTTGTTGATCCTACCAAGCCTCTTGAGGCGAATTCTCTCAAACCCAATAAGAGAATTCTCCATCATATTTTGAACCATATCTTTCTGCCCCAGTTAGGCAAGTTTGGTGATGCCACTTTCATGCACATTTTTATTATGTGGTGCATTCTTGAAGGAAAAAAACTTGATTTCGGCTATTTGTTCATTTCTGATATGCTTCAGTCATACTCTAAGTCCAATTCTTCCCTTCCCCATGCCATGTTTTTGGCTAAGGTCCTCCAACACTTTGGTGTTGATTTAACCTGTGAAAAGAAGATTCCCTTTTCTAAACATGACTTGTATGGTAAGTCCACCTTGAAACATATGCAAATCTCTAAAATTGATGGTGTTTGGACTACTCGTTGTGGTACTCCCTCTGTTAGCAGGACCCCTCTCCCTCTTTCTGGTCGATCACACTCCCCCATTCCCTTCGATCCCTCATCCCCTATTCCCTTAAACACCAGACCAGACATTCCAAGCCCCTCCTCCTCCTCTGTTCCCCCTCCTCCCTTTGTTGTTGGTTCTTCCACTGCTCCTCCAGTTGACCCCTCTTCTCAGCACTTTGATGAGCTTATCACCCTTGTCAAGGGTTTGACTTCTTCTGTGGCATCCCTTCGTGAGAAGATTGATGCGGACCTTTACGACATTGGTTGTAAAGTGTCCTCCATTTCTGCGTCTATCACGGATCTTGAAAAGACCACCCACGCCTGCGATGCTGGCAGGTCTCTCAACAAGAAGATGAAGAAACATCTTGAAGCAATTGTGGATGTCAACCTCCAAATTCTACAGCAAATCCGCAAAAAATATGATGAAGGTGTGATTATGGTTGTGCAACAGAACTCGCGAAAAGTTGAATAACATCTCACCTGGATCAAGAATGCTTAGAGCAAGCAATTCAAGCCAAAAGAAACAAAGGAAGAAAAAGCTGCTCGGTTAAGACATGAGGCTGACTTGGCTTTAGTAGCCACCTTTGCAGGCATGGAAGCCACAAAGAAGAAGGATGAAAGGGCACAATCCTCGAAGGAAAAGGCCTATGAAAGAAAGAAGAAGCAAGAAGAGAAGAAAGCATTCAAGAAGCAAGTGGATGACCTTTGATGGAGTCCCTTTGATGATTCCAAAATGGGAGAAGAGAAAACACAAGAAGAAGAAGAAAAGGAGAGGGAAGAGAAGAAAAAAGAAGAAGATCAAGCAAGATTGAAGCTATTGTGTTTTGTTGATTGAAGAAGAAGATATAACTTAAAACATACATTTATGTTCTTTTTTTCTTTGGTTGTGAACGCCTTCGCGGATGAAAAGTATTTATGTTAAGTTTTTTTAACGTGGATGGATGGCTATTTGTTTTTAAAAACCATTTGCATTGTTAAATGTATGCAATGTAACTTTTGTGAATGGCAAACTTCAAGTTTATATCAATTGATGAATGTTTTTTTAAGATCTTTTAGTATAAACTGTTGAATGTTGACATGGATCTATCAACTACTACTGGTATACCTCATTATGACTCAAAGTTGAGATTTGTGAAATTGATGCATGCCTATGAGAATTGTAGAGTTGATGCATTTAATGTCTAATGTTGTAATTCTATTAAGAATAGTTGATATTTTACAGATTGAATGTATCCCTATTATGGTTGCATAATTTGATTAAGGCATAAAAATAATGGGAGAACCCTTGTCAAAAATCTTTTTAAAATGTTTTTTAGAAAATGTTGTAATCATCAAAAAATGAAAATGTTGTAATCATCAAAAAATGAGAAATTATTAGCCTAAGGATTTTTTAATTAGATTATGATAATTTTTATAATTTATTTACTTAATTAAATTGATTTAAAAAGATTATATTTAATTGTTTTCAAAAAATTAAAGTGTTGACACTTCATGACAATTAAGTCGACACCCTATGTCATTTATACTGACACTTTGTATCAAATGGGTTGACATTCAGTGTTCTTGAAAAGAATATTTTGTGTCGACACTAATTGATAATTGAGTTGACACCTTAAAGCAAAGCACGCTTGAAATTCTCAAGTGTGTCGACACCATTGAGACTTAGGGTAGACACCTCTAGTATTGGACTAGAATCCACTTTGAGTCGACACCAATGCAAAATAGGTCAACACCTCAGTCTCTTTGCGGGATTCATTTTGGGTCGACACCAAAGTGTTTTGAGTCGACATCAAATGATCCTTCAAGTTCTAGACTTCGGGTTTTACGTGTCGACACCAAATCACATAAGTCGGCACCTAGACACCCTCTGAGAAACAAAATGAGTCTATAACAAAAAGAAATTGGTCGACACCAGAACTACAAGTCATTTCCCGACTCCCAGTCAAAAGGGTCGATACCTAAGATTTCTGAATCGACACAAAGATTCTTTTCGAAAACAAGAAGTTTTGGGTCGACACCAAACGAAGATGAGTCGACTCCAAATCAATCGAGACTGACTGAGATTTTCTGAGTCGACACCAGAATGAAGATGAGTCGACTCTAAAAATTCCGAGACTGACTGTAATTTTTTGAGTCGACGCCACAACGTTTCTGAGTCGACACTAAAATTCCAATAGCTGTTTTGACAAAATGGATCGACACCAATAAAGATATGGGTTGACACCAATGAAGATATGAGTCGACACCAAAGTCTCACTTGGAAAATTGAAAAAATGCATGAGGTCGACACCAAATATTTTATGAGTCAGCGCTACAGTGTGGGTGAGGTAAACGCAAAAATAAGGTCAACACCAACGAAAAACTGAGTCGACACAATCACTTGAAGAACCAAACCCTAGACTTTGAGTCGACAGCTGCGATGAATTTCAAATCTCTCGCTGGTTCCAACGGTATGATTTCTTAGCATTAATTGCCTCTACCAACCCACCAGCGGTCATTTACTTCAGATGGATACATAAAGAGTTAATTTTCATAGCTTCAAATCCCTGGACACTGTTCTATTGCTTGAATTTAAAACTCAAAATCTTCAAGAAGCATTTACTGCTCATTTATTCCTCCAACCTAAACTCACTCTCTCACTCATTTATTTCCAGTCATTTGTAAAGAATGTTAGTTAGTGAATCTTTGATTTTCTCACATTTATTGTAAAAGATGATGAGTCACCCTTGATCCTTTAAGAGAGTGCGTGAACTTCTTAAAAAAAAGCTCAAGAGAGATTAGAAAAAACAGGAGATTGTTTTGTAGAATCTTCTTAAGGTGTAAAAGTTTTTGAATGCGCCTGTGAAGCATTCAATCCTAGTGGATATTTTCAAGGGAAATCTTGAGGAGTAAACGTAAGCTTGGAAGAAGCCAAACCATTATAGCTTGGTGTCTGATTCAATTTCTCTCTCCCTAACCTCTTTAATTTTCTTACTGTTATATGTGTTGCTATATTTATTTGAGAAATTAAAAGATTTTATAAAAGATTTTTAAAATTGTTATTATTATTTTAAAATCCAATTCACCCTCCTCTTGAGTTGCCTAGGACTAACACCTAACGATCCTTTCTTTCTCCTAGCCTAATTACAGATCTAACTTGATTAAAAAGAAAATAGAAAAGCCCTTAGCATTTTATTTCTCTCAAGCCTTTTAGCCCACTCCTCAAAGCTCAACATTCTCTTTCTTCAAACCCAGCCATTTTTAAAACCCAAACCCATTAATTCCACCTATTTCACAATAGCCAAGCCCAATAGCCATTTAACTACTAGCCTAGACCACAACTTAATCAACCAAAAAGAAAAAACACTTTTCTGATCAACACAAGTTTAGAGACGTTCAATTCTTCCGTTGAGGATCTATTACACAACCATTGGAGCATCCGCATTCTTTGGGCCTCAACAAAGGTACCATTCTCTCCAGAAAATTAAGATCAATATTTTTATTCATTGGAGAATTCGTAAAATTTGCTAAAGGGTCTATGATTTTGTGATTTTTTTTTTAAATGACTTATATTGAAGATGACATGAGTATCATTCAAACGCTTACGCACTCGTTACGGAGCAACATGAAAGCCTTTGAGAAATCAATGCTAGTATGCTACTAATTGAAAACAATTGTTTGGCAACAATCTCATGCAATAAAACTACAGTGCCTTTAAATATTTTATAGAATTTAAAATAAATTAAAATTATCCAACACTAGTAGTGACCTATGTAATGTTTTTAATTACTTTCTTCTTAAATTACGAGAAAAAATTCACAATGAGATGTCCTCTTATACTACTAATTTAGAAGATGCCTATGAAGATATTTTAGCAGATGAAGAATATTTAGAAGAAGAATTTCACCGTTATAAGTCAACTTATTGCAAAATACCTCAAGAGGTTACACAATCCATGGTTGTTGCAACTTCTATCAACTCTATCTATGATAAAACTCCAACGCTTGAGATTTCTAGTAGCGTTGATCATTCCTCCCCCTAATCCATTGATCCTATTACTTTGCATGTTCTTTCACTTGAGGATAGTAGTACCGTAGATGATATTCTTACCTATCTTCAATATCGAGGTTTTATTATTACTTCAGTGTCTCAGATATCTAGCACACTCAAGCATTCCACGTTGTCATCTGCTGTACATGTTTTAGCTATTCTTGAATGTGGACCACATGCAAATTTTACTGAATTTTCTTTAAATTTAAATATTAGTACAATGTTTTATATGGAGGATATGGTACTGATCGAGGTATTGGAAAGCCTCTTGTTTTGTTTAATGGTGTTGATGCTGGCATGGCTACATTCTCATTTTTTGCTCTTGTGTATCCCTCAACTCAATCCTTTTATGGAGTTTCTCAGTACCATCTTCTAGACAGAGTTTTTCACTGCTCTCATGCTATCATAGTTGAAGAGTTGCTTTACCAACAAGAACTTCATTTCATGAAATATTTTTTTCTTTATAACTCTCCAAAGATCTCCAAGCTGATAAGAAATGAAAGGAACAAGAAGGCATTGGATGAAAGATATTTTAAGTTTAAGAATTTAGTAATTTTAGTAATATTTTATATTTTAATTGAAATCTTTAAACTTAGTAGCTTCAATTAGAATTTTTTTGATTTGTAATCTTTTAATTTTAGTAACTTTAATTAGGATTTTTCGGGATTGTGATATTTTATTTTCAGTAGCGTTAAATTAGGGTTTTCTTGAATCCCTATAAATAAGTCATTATGTAATAGGTTTTGAGAGAATTGAATGAATAAAAATTAAGTTTTTGAGTTTAGATTGTCAATTCAGAATATATTTTCTGTTCTTTTAGTTGTTAGTTCTTTAATGCCAACCATCCGGCATCACAGAGCCATATCACCACATCAAACATCAAACCTAAAGCTCATCTTATCTCTTCTCCCCACCTCAAAAAAAAATGTGCTTGAAAAATTCATCCCACACCTTACTAATACTGCTCCACAAGCCTCTACCACCATAAGATGTGATCACTTGCAAAGTGCCCCAATCCCTTTCCTGGGATCCAAACATGTCCTCAATAACCTTCTTCCATAAAAAGTCACTTCCCAAAGCAAATCTCTATAGCCATTTACCAAGTAGAAATTTGTTGAAGATGACTAATTTCCATATGCCAAGACCCCCTTCTCTCACGGGGGCACAAACAGTACTCCAGTTCACAAAATGATATCTAATACCATCTCCCAACCTTCCCCATAAAAAGTCTATGTGCAGTTTCTCCAGCCTCCTACCTACAAAGCTCGGGATGGTATATGCAAAGAGAAAAGGTAGGTTGAAAAGCTAAATAAGTGCTCTTAAAAATAGTCAACCTACCCCGCTTTGAAAGGTACTATTACTTCCAACCAGCCAATCTTCTTTAAAATCTCTTCACAACCCCATCCCAGACAGATTTCGCCTTATAAGCTACTCCCAAATGAAAGTCCAAGTAGGAAATAGGAAGAGCACCAATCCTATACCCCAAAATGGCAGTCAAGCTATCTAAAGTTCGGCAATTCCCCCATTGGAATAATCTTTGATTTGGCTAGATTCACCTGAAGACTTGACTACCTCGAAAGAAACAAGAATTACACCTGAGATACTCAAGTTGATTCAGCTCTATACTCGCAAAGATCCACGTATCATTTGCGGAGAGAACATGGGAGGCATATATTGGGTAGCCACGAACTGTATCGACCTCAAAACCCTAAAACAAGCCACTATGAACTGTCCTCCGAATCAACCGACTCAAAGCCTGCATAAGAATAATGAAGAGGAATGGAAAGAAAGGATTCCCCCACCTCAACCCTCTCAAAGTTTTAAAGAAAAAAAAATTAAACAACTGAAGGCCCATTTACTAAAATCGCGATAGAAATAGATGAAATGCAAAACTAGATCCACGCCCTCCATTACTCGAAACCCATCCTTTGTAAGAGGTAAAGAAGGAATCCCTCCAATTCACATGATCATAAGTCTTTCCAATGTCTAACTTACAAATCACCCTTGACAACCTGCTCTTGAGTAGGGATGACAATGGGGTGGGGTGGGGCGGGGCGCCCCCATCCCCGTCCCCTATTTGATCGAGGCGGGGACGAAGAAAAATATCGAGAAAGTAGCGGAAAACGAAGCGAGGAATGGAGTATATTTGAAATAGTTTTGAATGTTTAAAAGAGTGATATTAATAAGAGTTATAAATAATATAATAAATAAAAAATAATAATTGATGAATTAATATAACTAAAAATAAAAAATGTAAGAAATAAAAAATATATATAATATTTTAATATTTTAGACTTATTATATTTATAAAATATATATTTTATACATGTATTAATATTTGAAAAATATTTATTTTATGTAATCGGGGCAGAAGAAAACGGGACGGGAAAAGACGAAAAGTAAATACCGTCCCCACTCCGTTTGTTATCGGGGGTGAGAAAAATCCGTACAAAGCAGGGTGGGGACGTGCGGGGACGGGACAAGACGGGACGGGATAGGGCGGGAGAAATTGCTATCCCTACTCTTGAGTCTAGAATCAACACACTCATTAACCACCAGAACAACATTCAAGATTTGTCTGCCTACAACAAAAAAATTAAGAATTCTGTGAATCAGAGATTACAAGCAGGAGCACTTTCTTAAGTCTCGTGGCCAAAACCTGGGCAAGAGTTTATAGGTCGTGCCTATCAAACTAATAGGTCCAAAATCTCAGATATCCTCTGCCCCTCCACATATAGCCGATACAATGAATTTAGTACTGAAGCACAGAAATAACATGCATTCATACAAAAGATAATAATGTTATAAGCAAATGAATCTACAAAGGCACTAAGAGATCTTTTCCTGATTAGATTAAGAACTCAGGAAGTAGTAATATATACTTTCATTCTTCGCAACCATACATGGTCCTCACGTTTCACATGACTGAATTGACTAATAGCTGAATGATTACAATCTGATAAAGATTACAACACAAGGTGCGAATCACAAAATCATACAACTTACAATTGAAAGTTTAACGTGCTAGATAGAGAGGTCAACCATGTGGTTCTAAATTGTAAATTCAAGATGGCAAATAACAATGCTGTCTTATAAGGTTTAAAATGAAATATTGCAACAGATTAACAAATGAGAAGCCATTGTTTTGTTTCTAATTACCATCAAGTTTGGTACCTACAGAACCAGCTGTTTTGCAATTAGAATACTAACATAAAATGGAATGCAGCGTGTCATTAAAAAAAGTGCAGGCACAATAACAATGAGACCACTTGGGACTTTTTTACAATCAGGAACAGGAAAGTATAATACATATAAAACAACATGCATTCATATAATAAAGTTATAACTTACAAGTAGATGAATCTATGAAGGCACTAAGAGATCTTTTAGTAACTAGGTTAAGAACTCAGAAAGTAGAAATATATACTTTCATTCTGTGCAACTATGCATGGTCCTCAGCTATCACATGACTGAATTGATTATAATCTGATAAACACTATCGCACAAGGTGATAATCACAAAATCATCCAATTTTCAACTTTTTATGCATCTTTTATCCTGGATTGTCCTCATTTTCCAAAAACCATCTTAATAGTAGTGGAGGAAATGTCCCTTGGACATGCCAATATTGACAGTGAAGTCAGCCTGTATTGCTTCTTAAAAAAATCTTCTCCAACATGAAAGCACATGACCATTCGTTTTTGAGACTCAATCCAAAAAGAAACATTCAAGAAATGACTAATAACAACTTATCAAACTGTGATTGCACATACATGTTCAAAAGATTAGCAAAAGATAGCCAATGAAAGAATCATATCAAATAAGATTGATGTCAATTTGGATTTGATCCAATACAAGTATGACCACGGTAGCAGGAAAAAATCAACTCTGCTTTTTTTTTAATAGGGATCCAAACCGAATATCAATCAAACTCAAGTTTGGTAACATTTACAGTTTTCAGTTTTTAGTTTATAACATACGTAAAAACTTTTTTTCGCTATTTTTGTATTAAAAAAATGTTTGTCATATACATTTTTGTAAAAATTTAATTTGAAACAAGTGGGGATGGACAAAGAAGGGGAAGAAATAAGGAAACATCACAAGTTAATCAATAAATAATACATGAATACCATCTAGTCACAATTGTTTCTTTTTAAAGTTCTGAATAATCACAAAAACTACTACAATAATCACAAAAACTACTACAGACAAAACTGATGGTGCTTTTATCTGATAATTATGAAAGGGGCAGGCCCCTAGAGTATATTCTGTACTGTAAAGCACACAATACAGATATTGCTTGACATTGATCATTATTTCATAACTACTAACTAACATTGCATGATTTTGGATTTTGAGCTTTTGTTTCAAAATGCACCATAATACGTCAAAACCATCATACAGAATCATCCGGGAATACTTTAATTGTACATGGACAAGAAATGTTTCCAGTTCATTAGCAAATTATGACCAGCAAAAAAATGCATAAAAGGGTAGAGGTAAATACCCCAATATTATTGTGCTCCCACAGCTTGTGCACTCCATAATCCACAGCCTGCACCAAGGACATTGAGTCCATTACAACCGTAAGTGGTAACCCTCATTTGCATTCTTATTCTCAATGGAATCGAAAAGACTCATTGGATCTTAGGCATGATTCATACTCCACACAAATTACTACGATCCTATCCCACGTTGATTAAAATAACAAACTCTCTGCATGTATATAAGCCACTTGGGTACCTCCCTATGCAAACGGGTTTTCAGGGGTTCGGTCCAAAGGTTTGTAACCTTTGATAACCATGCCAAGTACGGAATTGGACACAACCTCTTCGAGCATAGAATCGAATGAGTTGATGCCTTATAGTCGAGATCACGGAGTTGACAAATCTATAGGCTAGATTAAGTGCCTGTTTGGGATAGCTTTTAAGCTTGACTTTTAAGAGATTTAGCTTTTTTGAAAAAAATATGAATAAAAAAAGTGAGAGTGTTTGAGATAATTTTTGTAGAAGTTTTGTTGCTTTTTATTGAAATGTTTAAAATCCCTCTACTTTTAGGTTGTAGTGTTTGGAATATTGGCACGACTTCTTTTGTTTTTGTGAGTAGGGTTGATTTTTTATGTAATGGTACTATAATAATTTTGTTTAAAAAAAAGTTAAAGTGCTTGGAATATGTATGGACTTTTTTATTAGATTAATAGATGTAAAAAAGTTAGTTTTTTTTAAAATCAAACAGTGCAGCTTAAAAGCTGATTTTTTTTATAAAAACGTTGACTTAAAAGCTAGCCCAAACAGGCCCTAAGACAACTTGCTAAGTTAGGTGAGTGAAGTCGCCAAAGGAGAAAAGACTCCCATTAGGTCAGTGGCATAGAGTGGGCTGTCGGAATATTACGATCCTGTTCCACATCATTAAAATAAGGTATTCTCCATGGGTATACAAGTCACATGCGCACCCTCCCCTTGTAAACCGGTTTTCAGGAGTGAGTTCTATCTAAAAATTTGTAACCGACACTCGTATTCCTAATGTCCCAAACTTTCAGCAAAAGCAATTCAATCTTCGTCATCGGTAAATTCCTCCACCAGGTTGAGCCCCGTTTTTCACCTCCTCGTGTACTGTCAACAGTTTTTTTGGCAACAGCAGAAACTGTTACTGCTAACGTTTTTTTTTTTGGTAAAATCAGAGAACAGAATCATTGGAAAATCAAAAAATTAGATGATCAAACAATGTGTTGATGGAAAACCCTAGCCGTACCCGTTCTCCGAGGAAGGCGCCGGCGACGACGAAGGTGACGTACACGGAGTTTCGTCGCATAATGAGTCTGTATAGCCCTTCGAGAAGGCTTCCGCCGCTTCTGCGACTAGTGGAATCCATGGCTAATTCTTCGCGCTCTGCTCCTCTCTCTCTTTCTCTCTCGGCCTCGGCCTCTGCCTACAAGATTCCGCCAGTGCTCTGCTAAACTGCCTCGCCAATGCGATAAGCGAATAAAGGACCCGTCGAATCGGACCAACCGGTTCGCATTGGGCCTTTTCCATTTCTGAACCGGCTCACATTGGGCTTTTTCCATTTCGGCCCAAGTGCTCGGTTGGCAACGTGACTTTTGCAGCCCGTTTGGTTTGGATAATTTAGAGACAAAAAAAAAAATATATATATATATATATATATATGAATTACTTGTTTAAATTACTAAACAGGAGATGAGAAATAAAAAAAAAATGGAAATAAACAGTTTTCTCTTAGTTTGAGTACTTTTTGAATCACTCTAAAATGGAAAGTTTTAGATAGAAAAAAAAGACAAATTTTATAATGCCAAATGTAGCAACTTGTGTGCGTTTAAGGAATCCAAAAATAAAATTAAAAAAATAATAGTAATAATAATAATAATAAAAACTAAAATAAATAAATATAAACAAAATAGATTGAAATAATTGTTATAAAAAATAAAGAAGGCTAAGCATAACGTGCTCAAACTAAAACAAAATAATAATAATAATAATAAAATAAGATAAACAACTGTTACTATTTAATAAATAAAATATATATATATATATATATATATCTTTTCGTACGTCTTAAGTTCATAAATTCTGTTTGAGAGTAGGAAAAAATAAAAAAAATTTATGGATAAGACTAAACGTGGCAAACATGCACTATACCCCACCTATGAAGCCACGTGCCTTTGCTTTTTCAATCATTGCTTCTTATCCTTATTCTCCATCACCTGTTTTTTTATCATTTTATCCTATAAAAAACAGTGTGAGGATATGAATCATGACACCAAAACTAATCTCAAAAAACAAACTTAAAACACTCTTAATTTAAGGTTAACTTGGTAAATAATACTAAGGCACCGTTTGGTAACGTTTATGTATTGTTTTATGTTTTTTTTTATTTTCTAGAAATTGTAAAAAAAATATGTTTGATAAAAAAAATTTGTTTTCAAAAAAATATAAACAATTTTTAAAATTTACTAAATTTTTGTAAACCGAAAAATGTGTTTTCATTTGTTTTGTAAAAAAAAAAAATTATTCTATTTTTTTTTGATCACCTCCTACCACCATTTTTGACCACGACCCCCGATCACCTCATTCGAGCACTCTCTCTGGCCACACCCCTCTGAGCATTGCATTCGGTCACTGCTTATGGCCACCACATCCGATCACCGTGTCCGACCACCTCTGACCACCAAATACGGCCACTGCCTCTGACCACCATTACTATCTCTTGCTATCATTACCGGCTAACATATCAGATTACCACCTCCAATCACTATTTTTCTAAACATCTGTGTGTAAACATGTTTTTGTTTTTGTTTATTTATAAAAATAAACAAAAACATATTTTTTATTTATTGTAAATGAATAACAGAAAACTGTAAACGTTATCAAATGAGGCCTAAATATTTCTTTTTTTTCCTTTTATTGAGGCTAACCAAACAAGATAGAAGATAAATAAATATCGTTTCTTTTCTTTTATTTCTTTTTTATCCAAACAAGATGGAGATGGAGAGGGAACATATTCTTTTATTTTTTTTTTATTTTCTCTCATAAATTAAGTAATTTTGTTTTCTTTTCACTCTTTCTTTGCCAAACATATTGTTAAATCAGGTTTTTATGTAAAGTTGTTCTAAGCTAAATAAGTAAAAATTTTATTTAATGAACAGTAATGAGACTTAAAATAAAAAAACTACCCGTTTTGGCTTCAAATCATTATAAGCTAAGAGACAAAAAAACAAAAAATTTAAGTGAAAAAGAAGTTTTACAATTTTAATTTATTTATTTATATAGAAATATATATTAAATATGAATTTTGTTTTATAGATTTTGATGAGTAGATTTTAAAAATATAACTTCTATAAAAAATAAATGTGTATAAAATTATTTTAGATAATAAGAAAAAAGGCTAAAAATTAATAAGTAAAAAGGTAAAAAGCTGAGATTAAGAAAAGAGACTTAATACTTATTTTGGCTTTAAAAAGGAAAAATAATAAATCCAATTTAAAATTGATTGCCAAAAAAGCCTAAATATATATTTGTTTATCTCAGACTCTCAAATACTTTTTAAAAACAATTTTGCGTAACGTTGTCTAAAAATAAAGGCCCTGTTTGGGTGAATTTTATTTATTTGTTTATTAATTTAATTGTTTATTAGCAAATAAGTTAAATCTCATTTAAGCAAGTTTGTTTGGGTGGTTTGTGACTTATTTGCTTATAAGCCAGCTATCCAAACGAGCTTATTTGCTTATAAGTCAGCTTATAAGCCAGCTTATTTGCTTATTTAGCTATCCAAACGAGCTTATTTGCTTATTTGCTTATTTGGCTATCCAAACGAGCTTATTTGCTTATTTGCTTATTTTTTTATTTTTAATTTATTTGGTTACCCAAACGACGTAATTTATTTTTTAATTTGTAAGCCAATAAATAAATAAGCAAGGTCACCAAAATGGGGCTAAATTATCCTTTTTTGAAATAAATTATTCTTTTTTGAAGTACTCGTCGTTTTTACATGTTTATTTTCTTAACGAAATTGATTTTCAAAAAAGTTAAATTGTTTGAAAATTTCATTCAGGAAACTATAAATAAGTTTAAAGATTTATTTGTCAAAAAATAAAAAAATAAAAATTTATTTGCAAATAAATTAAAAAAAAAACATAATGCAATCAATAACTTATCATCCCTGCTCTTTTTGGATAGTTTTTTTTTCTTTAACAGAAAAACTCTTAGCTTATATTTGGACTAAAAAGCTTAGTAATTTTTTTGATTTTTTTTTACGAACTTTTTTTTATATTTTGTTTTAAGATTTTTATTTTTTTGGTTTCTTATGATGAGATAATTTTAAAAAGTATGTCCATTAAGATCGATTTAAAAAAAAATCACTAAAGATAAAAAAACAAAAAAAAAACCCAAAAATCTCTAAGTTGGCTTTTTTCGTTTTATATAATTTTTTTTTAAGGTTTTGATCAAAAAAATTTTATTTTTATATTTTCTCATGACAAGGTGAATCTAGAAAGTATACTTATTTTTGTTAATATTGAAAAAAATTTACTAAAAATAAAAATAATAAAAAAAACTAGTTCAAACACATTCATAAAACAAAAAAGAAAGCATCTGTCATCTACCATTTACCAACATGTTATACTTTTAAATTCGTCTATTATTAAGAATCCAAAATATGAAAAACCTTGACCAAAATAATAGAAAAGTTCAAAAAGATAAAAAAAAAAACTAAAAAAAAAACACACAGGAAAAACTATCCCAAACAGGGCCTTTAGTGATCAGAGAGATCAATAGTGACTGGAGTCTCATGAATATGTAATCATATAGAGGTGGCCCTAATCTCCCTATGAGAGTGTTGTCATAGGAAATGATTAAAAATATACCATAGCCTCCATCTAATGTTTGGATTAAAATAATCACTCAATTCAATATATAGTTTGAAATAAAAATATATCATATAATTTTTAATACAATTTTTTAATTTTGTATAAACTTATATAGTATTTATTGTATAAAATTAATGTACTCGTATTTTATGTTATTGCCTTTTCAATGCAAAGAGAACATGTATGTAATTACTAGTGCTAAAAGGCATTTTAAATATAATTTAATTATAAAATTGACTTTAATTAATGAATATTTTTTTTAACATTAAGAGTGGTAATGTATTAAGAAAAATTTAATAATCTTACCGTTAACTCTTAATATCACTAAAAAGATGTACAAAATTAATTATATTTTTTGGTCAACACGTATGTATATATATTAAAAATAATTTTTGTTAAAAGATAACAAACAAATTTGAATTTAAAATGAAGTGAGAAAAAATAATTAAAATTTAAAAGGAGAGAAAAAGAGAGAAAGAGAAGAAAAAGAACAAATGTTATGTAGGACAAAGGTTAATATCAACTCTTTTCATTTGTAATATAGATATTAATTAAAAAGTCAATATTCCTTTACACATTTGGCTTTTTTTTTGGGGTGAAATGTATAGGTTAATGAATTAATTATTAGATTACTACAATTAATTTCCTTTTTTTTTATAGGAGTTATAAATTTAAAACATCACAGCACAAAGTATAACTACACACCCTAAATAGTTACATATTAATCTAATCAAAATACTAAAAACATTAAATTATATTAAATAGATAAATAGTTATTAAGCCCTCGCCTATCAATCGGTTTAAAGTTAATTTTTTTATCTTTTTGCTTAAAAGTTTAAAAAATTAAAAAAATTTCATTTTTTAACTCAAAAACTTTTAGCATTTTTTGCTTTTTACATAAATCTTTTATATTTTTTAAAAAATATCAAAATTTTTATTATACACATCTTCTTTTTTATAAAAATTATATTTTTAAAATATATTCGTCAAAATCTATCAAATAAGATCCATATTGAATATAAAATTATCTAAAAATAAATTTTAAAAAATTATAATAATTTTA
>JAULJZ010169284.1:0-24755 GCA_032270985.1 Heliamphora pulchella
TTCTAGTCTCTATTATCTAAAAAATTAATTTATTTGTTACAATTTAAATTCTAATCTCTAAAAAAATTAATTTATTTATTACAATATTTAATTAAATTTTCAATATATTTTTTTAAAATTCTAATTAAATTTTTAAAAAAATTAAATTCTATTTTATTTTTAATTTTTTTAAATTCTAGTCTCTATTCTTTAATTTATTAATTTATTAATTTATTTGTTACAATTTAAATTTTAGTCTCTAGAAAAATTAATTTATTTGTTGCAATATTTAATTAAATTTTGAATATATATTTTTAAATTCTAAGTAATATTTTTTAAAAATTAAATTTTATTTCATTATGATTTTTTTTAAATTATAGTCTCTAAGCTCATTAATATATTAATTTTGATTTAAAATTTAATAATTTTTTTAGATAAATTAATGGATCCAAATATTTTTTCCGTTAATGAAGAAGAAGATATTTTTACATTTTCACCTATTAGTTTTTATCCCACTCTCCCTGCTCCTATTTCACCCATTGCTTCATCTGCATCTGCATCTGCATCTGTAGGTTCATCTAATAAAAAAACTTTAAATGTGTAGAAATTTTTTTAAAAATTTTTTGAAAAAAATAATGATGGCACCGTTACTGTTAAAGAAAAATGTAAAATTTATAATAAACTACTTTCGGGTCACACATCGAGTGGCACTAGCCACTTACGTAGATATACTGATATTCACCGTAAAAATTCAGCTCTTAAGTCACTTTACAAATGCAAATAGGTAGGGATACAACTGGTAATATTATAATTTTTTTGTGGGAACAAATCTGCACACAAAATTCTGTTGTTGAATATATAATAAAAGAAGAACAATCATTTTCAATGAGTGAATAACTGGCATTTGAAGAAATGATATAAATCGAATTTGTTTCGTAATTTTAATATTTTTCTAGAAATACTACAAGAAATAGAGTTTTAAGTAGATTTGATGAAATTAAAATCGAGTTAATGGATTTATTTACAAATTTAAAAAGAAAAATTAGTTTAACTTCTGATTTATGGGCTGCTAGAAATAAATAAGAATTTCAATGTATTACAGCACATTTTATAGATAATGATTAGAATTTATGAAAAAGAATTTTTTCATTTAAAACTATAGAATTTTTCTATACCGATCAATCTTTAGGTATAATTATTAGGCAAGAACTAGGTACGTGGGGTATTATATCAAAAATATTTTTTATTACTTTAGATAATACTTCTTATAATAATGAATGTATTAATTATTTAAAACGTCATTTACAGCTTCCATTATCTGGTTCTTTATTTCATATTCGTTGTTCCGCTTATATTTTAAATTTAATTGTGAAAGAAGGACTTAAATATTACAATGAATCTCTTGAAAGAGTTAGATTAGCAGTAAGATGTATAAATAATAGTGTTAGAAGAGTTGATTTGTATAGAAAAATATGTCAATAAAAAAATATAAAATGTAAAAAATTACAACATGATGTAAAAACTAAATGAAACTGGGCATATAATATGTTATAACTAACAATAAAATAAAAAAAATTAATTAATTTATTTTATAAAATATATACAGATATTAATTTTTCTCCACCAATGTCTACTGATTGGGATAATTTAATTGTATATAAAAAATTTTATAAAATTTTTGATCAAGTAACAAAATTATTTTCTTTTATTTACACTCCTACTACTCCATTAGTTTTATTGCAATTAAAATAAATTAGCGCAGTATTTGATGAAGTTTTACTCAATCCAAATTATTATAAAATGATATTTAGTATGAAAGATAAATTTGATAAATATTATAATAAAATAATATATATTTTTAGAATAGCCTGCATACTATATCCTAGGAGTAAAAATATTAGTTTATAATATTTCCTAGAAAATATTTATGGTAATATAAATCAACAAGAAGTAATAAATAAAATATTTAAATATTTATATGATGAATATAAAACTCAAATAATACCACAATCAACACAATTTGCGGTTAGGACTTCATCTCGAAGTCGTAACGATAATTGGTTTATTATAAAAAGTAAATGACTTTCTGAGGTTCATGGAGGTTCTATCACAGAACTCCAACGTTATTTTGATGCTGTAGAAAATATAGATGAAGAAAATTTTGATATTTTAAATTATTAGAAACAACATGAGGTGTCGTGGCGAGTATTGACAGCGATAGCTAGCGATATACTTGCCATTCCTGTCTCTACAGTTGCTTCGGAGTCAGCTTTCAGTGCAGGTGGACGGGTGTTGAACGACTACAGATCAAGGCTCACTCCAGAGATGGTTCAAGTATTGATGATTACACGGGACACACTTTACGCATCAAAGAGGTGTCGAGAAATGGACGAGAAGGAAAGACTCGAAGCAGGCATAGAATCTATCACGTCTAGAATGCTTGAAGAATTATTAGGCTTAGACTGATTTTTTAGATTTTTTGTTGTATATGTAATTTTTTTTTCTTTATATTTGTAATTTTACATTTCATTTGTCATGTATTTTAAGTAGAGAATAATGCCAATGATTGTTAGACTTGTATGTGCCAATCTAGTTGGGATGTACTTAAGCTATAGTGATGCAATTTCTTTAATTTTTTAATATGTATAATACACTTACAATGTGTAAAACTATTTACATTTAATTTTTTATTAATAAAATTTATATCGCATTTTATTATTTTAATTGTTTAAGTTTATTTCATTTAATTGATTAATACACTTATATAATATAATAAATTTGAATACAAAAAAAAATTTATAAGTTTATATAACATAATAAACTTATAATAATAAACTTATATAATATAATAAATTTGAATTTAAAAAAAAAACACCAAAAAATAGGCCGGCCCGGTTAAGCCTGCCCAAAGGCCTGGGCCCGAGACCCGAGCCTGTAGCCCAAGCCCCTAGGGCCTGGGCCGACCCCTCGAGGAAAAAACCTGGCCCGGCCCGACCCGAACATTTAGCGGGAGCCCGCTGGGCCCGGGCCGGGCTTGGCCCACCCGGGCCACGGTCGGGCTGGTCCCAAATTACACACCTATATCGGTACGACTGTAGTACAGAGTCTTAGTAAACTTGTCTTGGTTACGGGGAACAGATAATAGCGTTGTCTATTGTTCCGACTCTCTGTGGTAGTACACTTTGTGTGTATTGAACGTGACATTTTGTGTAATTAATTTTATACTGACTATATAAATTGATTCACACCTCAAGATTATTATGAATAGTTCTTATCCTCTTAATCCTGAAATAATTATTGATTTGCGTATATTTAATATTCGTTATTTTGATTCATTAGAGGGTGCAATCTTATATGGGTTTATATTCTCGGTGAGTTGGATAGCGGTATTATTTATATGGCGAATATTAATTATTGACGGAATCCACGTTCTGAAAGATCGAGATTGACGATACCCCCTTAAGGAAGCTTATAAGTTTTGACCGGACCAAACCCTACAGGTGGATTTAATTATCCGGCGGTCAAATAAGTTAAGCGGAACGGCTTAAGGAATATCAAGATGTCGATTAAATTAAATTATCAATAATTAAATTTAATTGGCGGGTATTGAGAATATTAACGTGGGGAGAAATGGTAAGCATTTAATAATAGGAGCTCAATGCTATATGGTCTTGAGATTATGGGTCAGAGTGCAATTATAGATCTTTAGTGGTGTGAACTGTAATTCAGTATTTTATAAAAATTACAAAAACCGCTGCTGGTTTTTCATAATTGTAGATACCGCTATGAGGTTTGCTTAATTGCAGAAACCGCTGATACATGTCTATGTTCAACTGGAAGTTTTACTCATAATTACTCCACATGTCTCTACTGTAGCCTTATATATATGCAGTTAGGCTAAATCAGTTTCATAATTTGTTTTCTAAGACTAAAGTTGTCTTGGGTCTACCGGTACAAGTTTTCGAAGGATTATAGCCCACACTATATCCGAGAATCGCATAAGAGAATACAGTAGAAGATCTAACAGGAGTTTCAACTCGGATTCAAATCGTAGTTGAAGATTCGACTAGTAAAAAGGTATTCTTCTAAATTAACTTTGGATGCACGAGTTTTATTTCGATCGTTCGTCATCTAGAGTTTTATCTGGAGCCCGTTTTGGCAATTGCCCGTTCAGTTAATTTTTTTTATTAATCGTTTGCAAAAATAAAGATCTTGACAGTCTTGCCTCCAACAGTTTCACAAAAATTTTCACTGAGATAAAATTATTTAAAAAGGCACTTTTGATATCCATTTGATAGAGTTTGAAATTTTTAAAATTTGCAAAAGTAAGCCATATCTTAATAGCTTCAAACCTAACCACATGAGCAAAAATTTCATCAAAATCGATGCATTCTTCTTGATTAAGAGTGTTGAGGTCTTTAGCTTCTTGGATTGCTATGATCTTAGCTTCCCAACTCTTAGGCATACACCTAAGGATTTTTCTCACCATTTTTGTATTGGAATAAATCTTACTAAGAGATTTTAGACTATTAATACTATCAGTAAAGCGTGTAAACATGTCAGAAATGGTTTTATTATGCTTCATTTTAAATAATTCATAATTATGTACCAGCATGCTTATTTTAGACTCTTTTACTTGGTTAGTACCCTCATTGATAACTTCGAGTCTGCCCCAAATTTCTTTGGCACTGTCACAAATAGAGATCCTATTGAACTCATTTGAGTCAAGTGAGCAATATAGAAGATTCATAGATTTAGCATTCTTTTAAATTTCTCTAATGTCATTTTGTATCCATTTAGCTTCTGGTTTAGGAACGATTGTTCCTTCAACGATTTTAGTGGGTCTTTTGGGTCCATTAATAATAACCCTCCAAAGGTCGTAGTCTTCGGCTTGAATGCAGATTCTCATTCTAGCATTCCAATAATTGTAATTTATTCTATTAAACAAGGAAGGTCTATTGGTCGACTGACCTTCGAATTGGATAGGTCCGATACTTGTGGTTGCCATATAAACTCTTATATTGTTAAGTAAAAAATAAGAGCCCAAGCTCTGATACCAATTCTTAGTTCTAAGCAACTCAAGAGGGGGTGAATTGGGTCTTAAAAAGATAATACCAATTTTTAAAACATTTTTGAAAAACTTTTAATATTGTAAACAAATAAAGTAAGATAATAAAATATTAAAACAATGCAAATATTAAAGAGGTTAGGAATAGAGAGAATGAACTAGACACCAAAAATTTATAGTGGTTCGACTTCTTCTGAGTCTACGTCCACTCCTCAAGTCTTCCCTTTAGAATTTTCACTATGTAGAATGCTTCACACGTTCATTCAAAGGATATTAATGTTTACGGGCACATTCAAAGGCCTTACAACAGCCATAAGATGATCCTATGAAAATAATTTTTTATTTTCTTCTAATCACTCTTGAGCTCTTCTTTAATAAGATTTACTCACTCACTCAAAGGACAAAGGGTGACTTACCATTGGATACAATAAATGAAGCGTATCAATGAGTATCACTCATGCTCTTTATAGAAATTGATTAGCAATAAATGAAGAGGTAAAGAGAGATGAGGTACAAGAGCTGGAGTTACTGCAATAAATGAAAACTTAAAGATTTTGAGTTTGAATTAAACAATAGAACAGTGATTGTAAGTCTTCAGAGAGTTTAAATACTGAGGAGTAACTCCTTATATAAGCTCTTGAGCATTCATGACCATTGAAGGTAAGTGAGGGCATTAAATGCCAAAAATTCAACCGTTGAAGTCTGTCGCAAATTTGAATTTTTGTCGTAGTTATCGACACAATTTTTTTAGGGTCAACACAAAATGTCTAGGGTAAGGATCTTCAAGTGATTGGGTCGACTCAATTCTTCTCAGGTGTCGACATAATTTTTGCACTCTTTCTTTCCAACACAACGGTGTCGACACATTTGGTTCTGGTGTCGACTCAATGGTTCTTCAGATTTTCGGAGTGGGCAATTTGTGTCGACTCATATAGCCCTGGTGTCGACACTAAAATTCTGTAGGAACCCTCGGGAGATTTATGTCGACTCATTTAGACTTTGGTGTTCATCTCAAAATTTCATCAGGTGGGCTTAGGATATTTGTGTCGCCTTGTCTTCAATTTGTGTCGGCACACAAAATTTTGAAGATGGCCTCGGTATTTTTGTGTCGACTCATTTGGCATTTGTGTGGACTAAAAGTTTCGGATAACAAAAGTGAGGAACCACTTTTGTGTCGACTCTTTTTGAGTACAGAGAGCTTCGGCTCTTTTGTGTCGACCCAAAATTTATTTGTACCAACTCAAAATACTTAGTCCTAAAAACATCTTTAACAAACTGTTAGGGTGTCAAACCATTTGTTCAAAGATGTTGACACACTCGATATTTTCAAGTATACTTTGTCTTAAAATATTAACTCAATTATCAATTGGGTTCAACACAAATTATTCTCATAATCAAGAATACTGAAGTGTTTTAATCGTTTTGAGAGATAAATCATTTCTTTTGGCTAAAGCTGTCAACTCATTTGTTCAATTTCTGTCAACACTTTTTTTTGAAAAATATAAATATTATCCTTTTAAATCTATTTATTCTTAGAAAATAAATTATAAAAATCATCAAAATCAATATAAAAAGCCCTGGGGCTAACACGGTTGAAAGTCATGACCCAGTCAGCAAAGCCCATATGGTATAAATGTGTGTCCATGGTATCTTGCAGACCTACAAGGTCCATCTCATTAATCTTAATCTACCCATTTTCTCAGCCCTAATTGAAGCATTCAGAAACCTCTACAATACTATCAAGCCACCAGTCAGACCAAGTCCTTTCGACATTGACAGGACTCATGTCTCGCCTGCCTTTAGTAGATCTAAGTATGAAAGAGGAAGAGAAAATGAAAAGACTAAAAGGAGGTGACAGTGTTAACTTGTCAGCTTATCCCTATAGTTATGAGATGGTCAAGAAATTGGTAAAAGAATGGGTTGTTGATAGAGAGTTATTTCTACTGCTAATCGAGAATCTCCCGTTTAAGAAGGATAGGAAAGGACTAAGCTACTGTGTCTAACGTTGAATAACTACCCACTCAATAGATAAGTGCTACACATTAAGGGGAATTTTTAGAAAAAAATGTAGTTGAGAAACAATTGAGATTCAAGGGTAAGGAGAACAGTGATATGAGGAAAAGGCCATTCCCTGAGCACGGAAGGGAAGCTAATACAGCAACAGGGATGACAATGTCCATGAGATAAAAGATTACAAAGAAATCCAACTAGCTAATCCTATCATGGTAGTACAAGATCAGCCCAGATTTAAGTGATTTTATGATTAGTTGGGACTAGCAAAAAGCATCCATAGGGAAGCAACAGAGGTGATCATGAGTGTTAGTCCTAAGAAACCCAAGTGGGAGTAAATTGAGTTTTAAAATAATAATAATAATTTTAAAAACCTTCTCGAAAACTTTTTAATTTCACAAATAAATATAGCAAATAATATATCAACAATGAAATTAAAGAGGTTAAGGAGAGAAATTGGAACCAGATACCGAGATTTGTAGTGGTTCGGCTTCTTTCAAGCCTACGCCCACTCTCCAAGACTCTCCTTGAGAATTTATATTATTTTTAAATGCTTCACAGGTGCATTCAAAAGTCTTTACAGCTTGAAGAGGTTTCTATAAACAATCTTATGTTTTTCAAAACACTCTCAAGCTCTTTCTTAAGAAGTTCTCACACTCTCTTAAAGAATCATAAGGGTGACTCACCCTCTTTTACAATAAATGACACTGAGTAATAACTCACAAACAATTACTCTTTACAATGATTAGAAATAAATGAGCAATGGAGTGAGAGTATTTGGCTAAAGGAGTAAATAGAAGTAAATGCTTCTTTGAAGCATTTGAGCTTTCAAGACAATTCATAGAATAGTGTCCAGAAGTTTGAAACTCTGAAAATTAACTCATTATATAGCCCACTAAAATAAATGACTGTTGGTGGGTTAGTAGAGACAATAAATGCTCTGAAAAAGTTAACATTGGAACTAGCGCGTATTTTGAAATCCATCGCATGTGTCAAAAAAAATCCTTTGGTATCGACCCATTCTGGTCTTGGCCTTGGTTCTTGGCCAAATATGTCGACTCAGTGCTTGGTTGGTGTCGACCTTATTTCTGCATTTTTTTCACCCACACAGTGGTGTCGACTCATGAAGCTTTTGATGTTGACCTTGGTGTCGACTCAAGGCTTCATAGTCTACTCATGGTGTCGACTCATGTCTTCGCTGGTGTTGACTCTGATGAGAGACTTATCTACTAGAAATTCGGTGTCGATCCAATACTGGAGATGTCAACCAAAACTCTTTTGGTGTTGACACACCCGAATTCCTAAAACGTCTCAAGCAAAGCTATTAAGGTGCCAACACACTTGAGTTTGTCAAGCGTGCTTTACCTTTAGGTGTCGACCCAAAAGCCAATTGGTGACGACATAAAACATTCTGTTCAAGAACATTATGTGTCAACCCATTTAGCTCAATGTGTCAGCACAAATGGCATAAGGTGCGGACTCATTTGACATGTAGTGTCGACACTACCTTATTTGAAAACAATTAAGTATAATCTTTTTAAATCATTTAATTAGAAAATGTATAATAAAATTATCAAAATCTATTTAAAATGTCCTTGAGCTAACAATCTCCTATTTTTTGATGATGACAACATTTTCTAAAAAATATTTGAAAAGATTTTTGACAATGGTACCCCCTTATCTTTATGCCTTTAACAAAAAATTTAACACAACAATAGAGGCATTCAACAGTGCATATGGCATTTAAAATTGCCAACAAGATTATAGCAACATTCACAATATGGCAAGCCATAAACAATTTATAGTTTAAGAGACATGATTTCCATACAATCATCATTAAACATATACAGAAGAAATTGAAATTTGCTATTCAAAGCATGTATTGATAAACATAAACCATTATAATCCAAACAACAACGAATAAGAGTTTAAGTGTTTTTCAAAACAACCAATAACCATCATTCATACGTAAGAACAACCAATAAGAGTTTAAGTGTTTTTCAAAACAACCAATAACCATCATTCACACGTAAGAACAACCAATCACTCACCAAGTTTTAAAAACACCACAACAACATAAACAGAAAGTTTTTGGGATTACATCTTTACCTTTAAAAAGAAACTAAACTTCATTCTTCTTTCTTCTTTTTCTTCTCTTGTGTTTCTTCTTCTTCTTCTTCTTCTTCTTCTTCTTCTTCTTCTTCTTCTCTATTTTCTTCTTTTCCTTCTCCCCTTTTGTTATCATAAAAAATCATCCATTTGTCGTTTGAAAGCATTCTTCTCCTCCTGCTTTTTCTTTCTCTCTACTGCCTTTTCCTTAGATATAGAAGCTCTTTCATCTACTTTTTCCTTAGCTTCCATGGCTACAAAGGTTACAGCGAGGGCGAGGTTAACTTCACATCTGAGTTTGGCTTCCTTTTCTACCTTGGTCTCCTTGGGCTTGAACTAGTTAGGCCATGCCTCCTTGAGCCATTGAAGGTGCTCATCCACCTTTCTGATGTTCTGCTGAACAGCCAGCACCACTCTTTTGTCATATTCCTTTCTGACCTGGTAGAGAATGTTCCTGTTGGCTGAGACAATGGAGTCGACACTCTTATGCATGTTCTGGCATAGGATAGTCTTAGCCTCACTGGTATTCTGGACTTTCTTTCTTAGCTTTTTTTGTTTGCCACTGATGAGGATAATAGCCTCGGCAACAGTGTCAATGCGACTCGCGAGGTCACGCATGTTAGCATCAACCTTCTCATGAAGGGATACCAAAGAAGAACTCATGGCCTGAACAAGAGAGGTAAGTTCAGCCATGTGATGAGAGGAGGGAGGCTCAGACTGAGCAGAGAAGGAGGCACCCAAAACTGGAGGAGGAGGAGGAGAAGTAGATGTGGAAGGAGCGAAAGGGTCAACACTAGGAAAAAGGGGAGGGGATCTAGGAGATGAGGGATCAAAAGGAATGGGAGAGACATGGGGTTTGGGAGGAGGCGGAAGAGGGTTCCTACTGGGGGAGGGGTGTGCAGAGGAGGAAGAGGCAAGACTACCTTTCTTGGTGGTCCAAACACCATGCACCTAGTAATCTGTATGTGCTTAAGGGTGGTTTTGTTATAAAGGTCATGCTTTGAAAATGGAATCCCTTTCTCATTTGACAGGTCAACACCGAAGTGTCGAAACACCCTGGTAAGGTACATCCCATGGGGGAGAGAGATCTTGGATTTAGTGTGGGATTGGAGCATATTTGAAATGAACAAAAATCTAAGGTCGAGTTTGTGACCTTCAATAATGAACCACATGATGTAGACATGCATGAAGAAAAAATCTCCAAACTTCCTGGACTGGGACAGAAAGATGTGATTGACAAAATGGTGGAGGATTATTTCTGGATTTAAGGAATTGGCTTCAAAGGGCTTGGTAGGATCAACAACATCAATGTCAAAAATCTTCTTGACAGCATCATAAAAAAAGAAATTTTCAATGGTTCTTTTCTTCCTATGGCAAGGAATGAAAAGTTGGCAATTGGAAAGGTCAAGAATGGTGTTCAGGATTTTCGAAGTGAGGTGAATATCAATGCCATTCACCCAAGTGGTGATGGTAGTGTTAGAGAAGGGATCGATCACTTTCATGTGAGTGTAAAAGAGTTTGACGAGAGAGGGATAATGGTGGTCACGGATTTGTAACAAATCCATCTACCCAAGGGTGGTGAACTACTCTGGAAAACACATTTCAATAGAATCAAAAAAATTAAAATCAATTGAGCGACCAGGGATTACCTTGCGATTGACGAACGAAGCGAAGTATAGATTTTTTAATTTGGTGACCTAGAACTTAAGGGTGGTGCCGATACCCATTTTTGTGTTTGGCACCGCCGTGGACTTCTTGATCTTCTTCTTCACTGTCTTAGAGTTAAATCTTTCACCAGCAAGAGGTCGTTTGCTTCGTTTGCCCATGGTACGAGGTGGAATCGATGGTGGAAGAGGTGTCAATAGTAGGGCTTTTGAGAGCAGATGTGGGATCACAGAGAGAGAGGAGACTAAGGGATAGTTTGGAAATTGAACGGTTGAGCGTGAATGTGAAAAAAGAGGGGAAAATCGCCTATATATACTTTACGAAATGTGTTGAGACATATCTCATAGGTGTCGACACTTTTAACACGACATAGGGGGTATTCAAAAATAGAAATTGTGTCGACACTATTTTAGCATGGTATCGACATTTTTGGCTCATTGAGTCGGCACTCTTTATAAGTGAGTCAACACAAATTTTACCAAGAGCAACATATCGAATTATGTCGACACTATACAGTTGGGGGTCGATACTTTTCTCAAAATATATCGATACTACATAGCGTTTGTGTCAACATTTTCACACGTGTGTCGACACTTCTTATCATTGTGTCAACATCTTTCACACAGCAATTTAAAGCATGAAAAGCATTGAGCAAGCATGGTTAGTATGGCATATAAGCATCAATTTAGAATACATAGCATACCAAGTTCTCTTATGATATAACAAAATCCTTCTTCATTAAGAGGTTTGGTGAAAATATCAGCAAGTTGATGGTTAGTGCCTACAAATTCAAGTTGTATGCTTCCCTTTTGAACATGATCTCTAATGAAATGATACCTGATCTCTATATGCTTTGTTCTAGAGTGTTTTATAGGATTCTTGGATATGTTAATGGCACTAGAGTTATCACACTTAATGGGAATGTGATCTAAGCATACACTATAATCTTCTAATTGTTGTTTTATTTAAAGAATTTGTGCACAACAGCTACCAGCTACAATGTACTCAGCCTCAACTGTGGATAAGGCTACTGAATTCTGTTTCTTGCTAAAGCATGATATGAGTGAGTGCTCTAGGAATTTTGTTTTCACTTTTACTCTTCCTATCAATTTTGCAACCGACAAAATCTTCATCAGAATAGCTAAATAGCTCAAAAGGCTATTCCTATATGTAGACAACCCAATTTGACCTTACCGAATCTTAAGCTTATCCAGATGTGTCCAATGATGAAAACTGAGTAAGATGATGTCTCTGAATGATCGCCAGGAAGCAATCCAAATCCAGTGCTACGTGAAATCAAAGCGCAAGATCACAGCTCTTGAACCTTGAGGCCGCAACCTCCAAACCTCGTAATCTGGTTGTTCACTGGCCCAAGTAATTCACTGGCAACCATTGAACCTTGTGACCATTATGTTGATTGTTGCGACCGCAATGTGAATCTCCTGAAAACCCTAAAATTTGTTACGATCGTAACCTCGCACCTCACGGTCGCAACCTTTGAAGGTGGCGACCACAACCTTTGTGAGCCCAGTCTGAACTTTGAACGTGGCAACACCTCATTAGTTGGCATATTCTATATAAACGTACCTTTGGTATGATTTTTTAGAAGACATTTTTGGCAGATGTCGATATATTGTTTCTTTATCAAATACAATTCAAGTACACCGATACTCTGCTATACTCCCGACTCACACCCCAACCCATACTACTGCTCGATTTTAACTCAAATACTGGAATTGGACTACTTCTCGAGGATTGGGCTGACAATTCTACATTCCACGACTTCAGAACTCCTCTGGATTGTCGTATTTCAAGTATTTTGTTGGATTTTCGGCACTTCTCTCTTCACATTCTTTACTTCTATGAAGAGGTCGGGTTAGAATTTGGATATTAATTTGTGAATTGCATGTCAATTCTTCAATTTTGTCGTAATTAGGTTAAATTTCTCATTCATATGCTAGTTATCAATCTTGGTTAATTAATTGAATTACACATGTGCTTGATCCGAAGATTATGTTTAGAATTAAATTCTTCGTGATTTCATAACATTTTGGTTGAAGTCATAACAGTATGCTTTTGTTTCACTGTTTTATGTTGCAAATGTATCATGTATTCATACCCAGCAGCACACTGTTACTTAAAAATTAATCAATATAGTGCCAATAAACCCTGCGGTTGCGACATTCAATATCGCGGTCGTCACATTTGAGCACTGATATCCTTGCGGCCACAACAATCAATATTGCACCCGTGTACTTTTGGCTCACTGTTAGTTGTGACCGCAACATTCGTATTTTACGGCCGCAACCTTGTTTATTTCTTATAGGTTTAATTATGCTCCTATAGCCTATTTTTGCATTTTTAGTGTTGTATTGATCACCAGTATGCAATTAGTAGTGCATTCCAGCATGATTAAGGCTTAAAAACTTTTAAGATTACCCTCTCTTTGTTTAGAATCATGCTATGCTTATTATGCATCCTTAGTGTTATGACTAGAGTTTGTTAGCTTAAATTAATCGCTAGCATCTTATAATCGTCGCATATGGTTTGTGCCATATATTCTTTTTGTTAGACTTTATATGCTTAGGATTTAGGGTCCCTTTTACATTTGGTTGACGTTTTGATGTGTTTATATGATAAATTATGTATTTTCATTATTTGATTTTGGATGTTCTCTCTTTATCTCTATGTTCTATATTTACATGCATTTAAAAAATCTACTTAAAGAACCAATATGATTAGTAGAGGTCAACATTACGGTTGGGCGAACTGGGTGCCTAACACCTTCCTAAATTCGTACCTTAGCTCCCGAACCTTTGTTTTCTCTGGTTAACGTTTTAAATATCAGTAGCTCCTTTTTGTTTTTCTTGATTTTTCTCAAAAATCAAATGGCAACTCCAATTTTCAATAAAAAGGGTTTTCAAAATTTTTTGGTTTTCAAGGTGTTAAAATATTTGCAAAATAACTCTTGAATTTCCTAATTTTAAATCAAACCCAAAATCCTGGTGCCACAGTATTTTTTGGCGACTCCGTTGGAATTGTTTTTAAAAAATAAATAAGAGGGCTAAACTTGAAAACATCATTGGTTCTTAATTTGACTTTCCCATTTATATTCTCATACGCATTTGCATCGTTCTCAGCCTCCTGCTTAGTCGACCCGATATCCCAGTCAGTTTACTGTCTCAGGGCTATGTCGGGAAGACGGGCAAGCCTTTCGGTTGCACGCTTGTACAGGTGTGGCAAAAGAGTTATTGCGTACAATTTGACCATGTCTTGTACCACACCAGGTATGGGAGGTATGTTCTTAACTCTATTCAGATGGTACCCAGAGTGTTGACCAAACCGGCCTTTTCTGCATATAGTAGCTTAGAACCCCCCATTAGGAACATAACTGGTATGATTAAATTCTTTGTTTAATTATATGTTTTGTTTACGTTTGTTTAGGACCTTTTGTTTGTTTGTTTGGCTTAGGATAGTTTCTCTCCCGAGATTCGGCTCGGGTTTACTCTCGGCCTTTGTTTTTTTAGAATGGTTTCCCTCTCCAGTTCTTACTCGGGTTTTTGGTCTTAACCTTGGTCTATTTTAGGATCTCGGTTTTCTTTCGATGCTTTGCCTGGGCTTTGGCTTAGGCTCTTATTTTTGGCTTAAGATAGCTTTCTCTCTCCTGGGGGCTCTACCTGGGTGTCGGTGTAATACCCTCGATTTGGTTTAAGGTGTCATTTGGTTTAAATCTATTTTCCTCTCGAAGTGCTGTTCGATTTCTTTCGTAAAACCTTTGGTTAAACCTCTATCATGGGTGTTCCTTTGTTTAGTGTTAGCATGATTTTTGGATTTCTCTTTCAGGGCTTTTGGGTGCTGTGCATTCTGGTTTTTGGCTAGTTTGGACCCGGCCAGGGCATTCTGCTATTTTGTTACTCTCAATCAATTATTTTGACATTGTTATCAGGGATCTGTCCAAGAAGTTTCTGATGGTTGCTTCTCTCCCCTTGGGTTTTTTTGTTCCAATTTTAGATCATTGAGTCAGAAAAATCACATCCAGTGCGTGTTTGGGCCATATTAGTAACAGAAATACTCTATAGGGAGCCCGAATAGAAAGTAGGATTGTTTGAGATAGCAGAGAATGAGGTGAACTTGGCAGCCTTGATGAGGACGATTTCTGAGATATAGAGAGTGGACAAGTAACAAAGATTTAGTGTAAGATAAAGATCTGAGCGATTCAAGCCCATTTGCCAGGTGTGAATGAGTAGCAGGAGGACCCGAACTAAAATAGAGAGGATTTCTAGGGTGATAATCAAGGTTAGGATGGACCACAGGTTTCCATACCACCTCGGGTTCCTCATCAGGTCATGGTAGAAGAGGAAACTACTGCCCAGTCCAGGGAATCCGCACTGGCAAAAAAGATTAATAGGATGAAAAAGGTGCTGAGGAATGCAAAGGGAGTAGAGGAGTATATGCTAGATGTGAGAGGCTTGTGCCTATTCCCAGATGCTAAGCTATCGAAAAATTTTAAGATGCCAAAAATGGAGAAGTTCGATGGAACTGGAGATCCTCGAATTCATTTGAGAATGTACGTCTGTAATAACCCGTACCATGCAACCCATAAAAATAAGACACGTGCCAACTATAATTTCTCGGGTTAGCTAGTTAAGCTCCCTAGAATAATATATTACTTGACAATGCGTTATAAAAATAATTAGCTAATACTCTTAAATTAATTCCTGAAAAAACCTTATAAAAAAAATTTTAATCACAAAATTATACTAAAATTTATTAAAATTCAATAAATGTAAAAATTTAAAAAATTATATGTAGGAATATTTTAATAGAATTCTGATGACGCAAAAAAATCACGAACTGACATTAAAAGTTTATATTAAATTTTGTGAATTTTGAGGAATATAAAATTTTACATTGCAAAATTTATGCGGTACAAATTATCCTTGCATTTTGACACGTATCATCCATGTGTCAAAAATTTGTAATGAGTAAGGATACGTGTCAGAACATTTGCAATGAATAATCAAATTTTAAGTCGGCTACCGAGTGTTCGTTAAGAAGACCACCTATATACATACGCACAGAATAAGCCTCAGAGGGAAAGATAGGAGCATGAGAAGAGCATAAATTATATATACATATATTATATACATATATACACACAGGGATATACATATATACACACAGGGAGGAAACAACCCGCGCAACGCCACCACCGTTCAGCTAGACGCCGCCGGAGCACAACACTGCCATCACCTGTCACCGCCGATCATGGCCGTCGTCGCCATCGGCGACTCCCCCGCCACCGTTAGTCGCCACCACCACCGTTTCTATTTTTTTCTCTCTCAGCCCCGAGATTTTATCATCAGAGGATTAGAAAGTGGGATCGAGGATGAATAAATAGTCTTGTTACTCTTAAGTTAAGGTGAGAGTGCTTAAATATTATTTTGAACAAAAATACATGAATTATGCTTTAAATTTGCTTTATATCCATGTTTTGAAACATGAAAAATTGTGATAGCATGATCTTTTGTTCAAATGCCATGATATGCTATCTGTGCCTTTTGAAAAGCATGTGGTTGTGATATAAATGTTTTGACAAATGTTATAAATATTATGAGATGTTGTTCCAAAGTGCCAATTTACAAGGGTTTTCGGCCCTTTATGTCCCGTTAGGGGAGGTTGCCCAATTATGGGTGTTGGTTCTTCTTATGGGGGAGATTTCCCGTTGAGCGAGAATTTTCGCCTTAAAGGCATTGCGGGCTAAGTCCTGGACAGCACATACCACTCGTGCTTGGTGGAGAGTGGCCCTCAGTCCATCACGTTGCTATCCGTGCATTGAGAATTGAGGTTATGGTATCGTCGAAACTCCCGGTCGTGAGGTGGACAACTACTTGGTCACTGTTGGGTATGAATTATAAATAAGACAGTTTCACTTTGAATTGTGGCGGTTATGCCAAGAACTTTACTTTTAAATTATGTGACAGTGAATTCAATAACCCGTGGCTGTTGAGCCTGAAAGATACTTTTGAAAAGTTTGAACAAGATACTGTTGAAAAGGGCTGAGAATGTTATTTATGAGATTTTTGTGACGAGTAAATGCAGTATTTTATATCTCTTATAAAAAGTATGATGTTTTGAATGGAATGACAGTTTTCTATCTTGTTCATTATAATACTAAGTGCACTCTCCTGTAACCTTTGTGGTTGCAGAATGCAGGGATGGCTAGAGTTGGTCCACCACAGTCGTCAAGTTCACAGTCCCAGGCTCGCAATAAACTGTGCCTTTGTTTTAGTCTTTTAGTAAAAAAAGACCAAAAATATAAGTTTTTGTAAAGTATACGCCGGTTTTGATATACAAGATAATGTATCCTTAACATGTACAGTTATGTTGGTTCTTAAAAATAATTAATTTGAGATTGATTAATATAAATACTCTTTTGATTGCTATAACTCATATCGATTTTTGATTCCTGGAGGGAGGGTGTGACAACGTCGGTACCCCTTCTCTCATGGGGATCGATGATCAGTTAAAAGTCCAGCTATTCCACCGATCTTTTAGGGGCAGCCCAAAAGTGGTTCTTTTCTCTTGATGTTGCCAATACCAGAACATGGGAAGATATCGCCACAGCAATTGTTAGTCAATATAGCTACAACGTTCAGCTAGATGTAACCACCTGAGATTTTGAAATCACCCGACAAAAGGGCCAGGAATTATTTATGGATTTCCTGACCCATTGAAGAGGAAAGGTGGCTAAAATGACGAATCGACCGGCGAAAAAGGAGCAGGTAAGAATTGTGGTAAAAAACTTTCTATCCCCTCTGAAGGGCTATTTGATCGCACAGCCACTCTTCACTTTTGAGTAGCTTTTCGACGCTAGGGTTCAGATTGAAGACACAATTCAGTCAAGAGACATAGAGCGAGCTGAGCTGAGCCGACCTGAGTAAGAAATGGAGAAGACCTTACCCCACAAACAACCCGAACCAAAACTAGCCTACCCCCTCTACAAATATTATTTCTCGATCAAATGAAATGATCCTTTTGAACCCTCAGTCCGAGCAGCCAAACCCCTCATCTTTCGCACCACCCAAAAATAACCAATCACTGTAGCAAAAAGTGCCAAGGATAGTTTTCACTCTCCTCAATATACTTATATCTATAGCTCTAAATTGACTTGTCGAGAAGGGCCTGATAAAACTTCCTAATCCAATGTTGCTACCGAACCCCCTTCCACCAAGATATAACCTTTCTCAGTATTGTGCATTCCACCAAAGTCATGGGCATTTGAATGATAACTGCCTAAGACTTTGTCATGAAATCCAGGACCTCATTAACAACAAAGTCTTCTCACCCCCTCTGCTGTTCAGAAATCAAATGTCACAACCAATCCACTACCAAATCATGCCAAGCAAATCGGTATAAAATGCATTAAGTTGAGACAGCTAAAGGACCCCAATTGTTATATCTGTTCGGCATATCTTTCACAATCGTATGTTTCAACTGTTGAAGATCAGTCTTGTTCGCTGATCATAGCCGGGAATGGGTGGGAAATGATAGAGTGGAATGATGCCGTCTGGGACGGGTATGACATAGTGATTCAAGAAGAAAACCAAGAGGAAAACAACGACGACAAAGACTGGCCACTCGACTATCCGATACGGCTATACGGATTTGGTCATGTTTTGGATGGTGTTGCTCTTCCTCATCTTTTTGAAGAAAAAGTCTATGTTGATGAAATACAGTCCTACTGGTTAGTCCAAACGGTGTTAAAGTCATACGGAGACGAATGGACCAAGTTTTGAGCTGCCCGTGAACAACAATTGGGATACATAGGAGAAGACATTTAGGGATTGGATGACGTCGACAATATGTGGGCAATTGAAGACGAGAAAGAAAGAGAAGGAAGACTAGAGTGCACTAACCTAGAGATCTGTGGGAATTCGAAAGCTCCCCATATGTCACTGAAATCAGACGAGCTAGAAATGCGATGTCGAGTTTATGAGACCTTGAGGAAGGTGTTAAGCACCTAACTAGGAGTGAACGACACTTCAAGCTGGCTTAACTAGAGAGAAGATAAACCAGTGCAAAAGGGAAAAGAGAAAGAGTAAGAAGAAGAAAACAATGCTATATTAAAACAGCTATAAAAGACTCATGCTAACATCAGCATCTAGGGTCTGTTGATAGCTTCGCACAAGCACCGCCAGGCTGTGTTGAAGGTCCTAAATAAAGAAAACGTCTCGATAGATGCGACCCCAGAACAACTGATTGGGCTCATTCTTTCGACTGTATAGCCCGGGGTAATTTTCTTTTCTAATAAGTATTTGCCATTAGAAGGAAGGAATCACAATAAATCCCTGCACATCACCGTTAAGTTTTTAGAAAAATGGGTCCCAATCACCCTTATTGATAACGGGTCAGCACTAAGCATCTGCCCGCTTTGAACAATAATTTGTTTGGGAATGAAGCCGGATCACATCACACCTAGTAACTAAGGGGTCAGGGCTTATGATAATACAAGGCGATATGTACTCGGGTTGGTGTCGTTTGCAGTATCGATTAGGTCATTGGAAACTTTTATAGAATTCCATGTGTTGGATGTTCCATCGTCTTTCAATTTGCTGCTAGGAAGACCGTGACTCCATGATCCGAACGTTCAAGCAGTACCTTCTACTCTCCACCAAAAATTAAAACTGAATAAAAATAGGACAGTGCTAACTATTTATGGGGAGGACACCATTCAACCCTTGAGGGAGGATAACTCCACTCTTTTGGAAGTTCAACATAGAGAAAAGGATGTTTTCCTAAGAGATTTCCAGTTTGATGAGGCTCAGATAGTGCAGATGCTCTTGAAAGAAGAAGAAAGCTATATCCATCCTTATACTGTTATGATGATGAGGTGCATGTCTTATTTCTCGAGGATGGAGTTGGGTCGCCAACAACAAGGCATCACGGAGTGCATTTAGGTGATGCCGAGCTCACAGCGCTTTGACTTGGGGTATAAACTTGCAGAAGAGTATCTGGGAGAACCAAAAAAACGACAGAGAGAAAAGAATGTCAGATACTCTGGAACGCCAAACAGTTACTTCATCAAGGAAGGAGAGGATTTTCCTTACTGTGGTTTCCCGAAACTATGGTTTGATGAGGAGATTAACTAGAGGCTGCCAGGGCTGGAGATCATCTTTAGTCATAAACTATCTAATTTTGAGGAGGAAGAAGTCGCCGAAGAGGAAAATGGAAAGAAGATTAAGAAGGAAGAAGAGTAGGCAGACGAGCTGGATGGCATCAGCATGGAAGCTTTATTCAGTGGCCAGATGCACATCTCCGACCCGGATTGCTTGATGATGGGCTACAATGAACCAGTTGATTATATCGGGCTCATTGTGGGCGTGGCATCAATGGATGTTAAAAACTGCTCTTTTGAGTGTTATAATTTGCATGATGAATGTCTTGGGTCCGAGTATAAGTTGTGTGAGTCCTTATTTTGTTCTGACAAGCTGGATGTCAAATCTGAGGGCACATCTGTTTGTATATCTTACCCTGCTGTTGCTTTTGAGCTTGTAATCCCTTCTCTCTTTAACATCAATAAAATGAACAATATTTTTGGTTATCCTGCTTTGTTTGATTTATTTCATATGCTTTCTGACGATTTTGAATTCGACAGGGGTGTTCCCAAACAAATAAAAGCATTAAAAAAAAGGGAAGAAGAAATGCGCACTTAACCTATAACTGAAAAACTTTGTCAATTAATCTGAGTAATGAAAATAATCCACAAATTTTCTAAATCGATTCTTCATAATCTCTAGCTGAACGTGAGCAATTAATAAGTTTATTAAAAGAATTCAAAGACGTCTTTGCATGGTCTTACAAGGATATACCCGGTATTAATCCCAAAATCGTCCAACACCATATCCCTCTGTATCCCGATGCCAAACCGGACAAATAGAAATTGAGACCGATACGGCCAGAATGGGCACTGAAGATCAAATAAGAAGTCATAAGCAAATCAACGCTAGTTTCCTTGTGGTAATCGAGTATCCGAGTGGGTGGCCAATATTGTACCGGTCTTGAAGAAGGATGGACATATCAGAGTTTGTGTAAATTTTTGGGACCTCAACAAGGCAAGTCCCAAAGACGACTTCATACTGTCGCATATTGACGTCTTGGTAGACAGTACAGTGGGGCATGCCCTCTTTTCATTCATGGATGGTTTCTCCCAATACAATCAGATCTTAATGAACCCTAAAGACAGAGAAAAGATGACATTCACTACACCTTGGGGAACCTACTATTATCGTGTGATGCCATTCGGTTTGAAGAATGCAGGGACAACCTATCAAAGGGCTACCACTATTTTGTTGTATGACATGATACACAAGGAAGTTGAGGTATACGTAGATGATATGATAGTGAAGTCCAAGGATCGAGATGGCCATATCATAGCACTGTAGAAGTTCTTTGAAAGGATTAAAAAGTACAAGATGCGGCTCGACCCATAGAAGTGCGCCGTCGGAGTCATGACAGGCAAAATGCTCGGGTTTATGATTACTTAACGGGGTATCGAGGTCGATCCATCGAAAATCAAAAAGATCATAAAAATGCCTCCTCCAAAGACTGAGCGGGAAGTCAAAGGCTTTTTGGGTATGATACAGTCCATCAGTCAGTTCATAGCCAAGCTGATAACCACCTGTGAGCCGTTGTTTCGTTTGCTAAAGAAGGGAGTCAAGTTCGAATGGAATCAGAAATGCCAAGATGCCTTTGAAGCTGTACGACAGTACTTGCAAAATCTACCTGTTCTGGCTTCTCCTGAACCTGATAGGCCACTGATTCTCTATTTGTTCGTGACTGATTTGACTATAGGATGCATGTTAGCACAAGAAGGAGAAACTAGAATTAAGAAGGCAGTCTACTACTTAAGCAAGAAGATGACAAGGTCCGAGATATGATATACATCACAGGAAAAGATATGTTGGGCTTTGGTTTGGGCCTTTCAAAAATTAAGGCATTATATGCTGTCTTTCACAGTGAATGTAATCTCTCGAATGGATCTATTAAAGTACTTGTTTGAGAAATTGGTACTAACAGGAAGACTGGCTCGATGGTTGTTACTACTGTCAGAGTTTGATCTCAAGTACGTCACCAGAAAGTCAGTAAAGGGCAGAGCAGTAGTAAAGTTCTTGGCAGATCAACCGGTTGAAGGAGATGAAGATGTCGAGTTTTAGTTTCCCGATGAGCAGCTCATGGGAGTCAAGGATGAAAAATGGACTTTTTATTTTTATGGTGCATTTAATCAGTATGGCTATGGAATAGGAGTTCTCCTTGTCACGCCTGACGAATCACATGTTCTCCTGTATTTGAAACTCAACTTTGAAGTTACCAACAACTAGGCTGAGTATGAAGCGTGCTTAGCCTGGTTAGAGGCAATCCTAGAAACAAGGGCAAATAAACTAGAAGTCATCGGGGATTCGGCATTGGTGGTTTCACAGGGAAGAGGAGAATGAAAGGTTAAGGATGTGACTCTAATTCTCTACCATAAAGAGCTGAAAAAGTTAATACCATGCTTTGAATCAGTGGTCTTCACCCATGTTCTACTTCCAGAATAAGTTCGTTGACGCCTTGGCTACTTTTGGCATCAATGATTGACATACCGTATGGGGTTAGGATGAGGCCATTGATAATTAAGCAGAAAAGAAAACCTGCAATGAGATAACAACAGCAATTGAAGAAAGCACAGATGAACTCCCCTTGTTATTTAACATTTAGAATTTCGTAAAAAAAGGAGAATACCCCAAGTTTTCCACCAAGATGGATAAAAGGGCAATAAGGTGATTATCTGGACAGTTTGTCATTTGCGCGGGAAAGTTGTACAAACGAGGGTATTTTGGGGTCAACAAGCTATGTGTTAACAGTGAAGAAGGTCGAGAATTAATGAAAGGAATACACACTGTAGTCTGCAGGCCTCACATAAGAAAAAATATATTAGCCAAGAAGATCCTGCGACAAGGGTATTTTTAGATGACAATACAAACGGACTGCATACAATTTATATGAAGATGCCATAAGTGTCAGATCCATGCGAATCTTATGCACGTTCCCCCATTCTAACTATATAGCTTGACGTCGCCATGGCCATTTTTAATATGGAGCATTGATGTGATTGGCAGAATAACACCGAAAGCTTCGAATGGACATGAGTTCATTTTGGTGGCGATCGATTATTTCACCAAGTGGGTAGAAGCTGCTTCCTACTCAGTGCTGAAAGTCTCCCATGTTGCCAAATTTATTAAGCAGAATATCATTTGTCAATACGGGGTTCGCCATTAGGTTATCTCAAACAACGGTTCGCACTTTCAAGGTGAGATCTTGGATTTTTTTGAAGAATATCGAATAGTGGCTCAGAAGTCATTGCCATATCGGCCACAGACCAACGGGGCAATCGAAGCAACAAACAAGAACGTGAAGAAGATTCTACAAAAGATGATCAGCTCACACAAAGATTAGCCAGAGCATCTACCGTTTTTACTTTGGGCATATAGAACGTCAATTAGAGCTTCAACAGAGACCACACCCTACTCAGTAGTGTATGAGATGGAAGTTGTGCTTCCTATTGAAGTGGAAATCCCTTCGCTAAGAGTAGTGGCCGAGGCCAACATTCCAGAGGCAGAATGGTAGACGAATCGGATGGAAGAGCTGCTTTTGTTTAATGAAAGAAGCATGCACGCTTTATTCCATATATAAGGGTACCAAAAGAGGACAACTCAAGCGTTTAGCAAAAATGTCAAGACCCGGGATCTAAGAGAAGGTGACTTGGTCCTTAAGAAAATCTGGGCTCTTGTTTTTAACCCAATGGTCAAGTTCAAGCCAAACTGGTCTAGGTCGTTTCTAATCGAAATCATTATGACCGGTGGTGCAGTAATCATCATGGATCTAGATGGCAACACGTTCTCCACTCCGATCAACTTGAACCAGCTCAAAAAGTATTACCCTTGAGAGAAAAATAAATAAAATAAGGGTAAATTACACCGACCACCTCTGAGATTTTTAACAAAAACAGAAACATCTCCTGAAGTTTCTGAAATATCACTGACCTCCCTTGTCAGTATGTTTGTCCTAGCACCCTTAACAGAAATCATGTTTTTACCATTTTACCCCTTACAATTAAATTAAGGAAAAGAGAGAAAGACTGGTATGCTCTTATGTTTCATTTTTTTTTTTTACTAAAATTTTACAATTCTTGTGGACGGTAAATTAGAGAATGGCAATAGACTATTTTTCAATCAATGAGATGAATTTGGTTTGAGGAATTTTTCGAAGCAATCAGATGCTCGCGGGGAGTTGTTCGGTGGGGGTGGGGGTGAAATCCACCGGCGGGGGCAGGGGCGAACGACACAGGCGGGGGCAGCGGTGACAGCAGATTAGGGTGAGACAGAGGAAGGAGGAGGAGCAGCGGGTCTGATGAAGAGGAGAAACGCACGTCTCTCTGTTATATAATATATATACATACATCTCTCTATCGTGTGGCAATACTGCCACCACTCATTACAACCAATGTCTACTACCCTTTTGACATCTTAACGTCGCTAATGAACGGATCTGATCATTGATACACTGCTTCGGCAGGTCCAAATCAGAATATTTTGTTTAATAAATTTTTATCAAAAACTATTTTTCGGACTTATTTTTAACTTGTCAAGAACACGATCCGATCAATTGAGTGTGTACCCCTCGCTGATTAGATCAACCTATTTTTTTATTTTGATTAATTTCAAGGATAAGTTATTCGATTACTAGAGAGAAGTAATGAAAAAAAAAACAAAACAAAAAACAAAACAAAACGTTCTCCAGGGTTGAAAATGAACACTGTTGAGGGGATTTGTTTGTTTAGTTTAATTATTTTAGTTAACTTATTGTCTAATTATTTATTTTATTT
>JAULJZ010169293.1:0-49363 GCA_032270985.1 Heliamphora pulchella
ATTTTATTTTTTAATAAAATTAATTTTTTATTTTATAAAAATATTTATGAGCAATGTATGTGTATCATTTCTTTAATATTATATATGGATGTCAGATATTCTGTATAATATTTAATCTGGTGTGTAGAGTAGGGTTTACACACAGAAGGTCAGATTTTAGGTTCTTGCAGAATATAAGTTTTATGTTCACAGTTTAGATGGAAATGGACATACCATCAGTACGACTATAACACAGAGTTTTAGTAGGCCTGTCTTGGTTACAGGGAATAGATAATAGCGTCGTTTATTGTTTCGACTCCCTGTGATAGTACACTTTATGTGTATTGAACGGAACATTTGGGATAATTAATTTTATACTGACTATATAAATTAATTCACAACCCAATGTTATTATGAATAGTACTTATTCTATTTATCTGAAAATAATTATTGATTTACGTATATTTAATATTCGTTATTTTTATTCATTAGAGGGTGTGATCTTATATGGGTCTATATTCCCGGTAGGTTAGATAGCGGTATTATTTATATGAAAAATATTAATTATTGACGGAATCCACGTCCCGAAAGATCGGGATTGACGATACCCCCTTGAGTACTTTGTCAGTTTTATTGATGAGTACTCAAGGTATGGATACATTTACTTGATGCACCGTAAGTGTAAATGCTTTGAGAAATTCAAAGAAATTAAGGCGGAGGCGGAGAAGTGTCTGGGTAAAAGTACCATATCTCTACGATCCAATCGTGGTGGGGAATACCTCTTTAGAGAGTTTAAAAACTACTTGTCATCAGAGAGGATTGCATCTCAGTTAACTACACCTGGCACTCCGCAGCAGAATGGTGTAGTAGAATGTGGGAATAGGACTCTTATAGAAATGGTAAGGTCCGTGATGAGTTATTCAGATTTATCCGATTCGTTTTGGGGACTCGCTTTAGAGACAGCGGCTTACATTCTGAACTTGGTACCTTCTAAGTCAGTACTTTTTATCCCACAGAATTATGGACCGGACATAAGCCTAGTGTGAAACACATTTGGATTTGGGGGTGCCCAGCACATGTGATGAAGGGGAACGCGAAAAAGTTAGATCCGATGACAGAAGTCTATTTTTTTGTAGGGTATCCCAAGGGAACGAAGGGTGGTCTATTTTATAATCTTAAGGATCACATGGTCATTGTTAGCACCAATGCCCGATTCTTAGAAGAGAATTATATTATAGATCGCAGGCCCAAAAGTAATATTTTTCTAAAAGAAGTGAGAGAAAATACCAGTAGAACAGAAGAATAAGTCATTGATATCCCATTACTTTGTCGTAGTGGGAGGATTATTGGGACAGGTGTAAATAAAGAACAGGGTGCTGATTCATAGGGTTTTAATTCAGCACAGTATGTTACTGCTAGTACATAAATACAGGTAGTACCTCGTCGTAGTAGGAGGGTTATTCATCAACCTGATTGGTATATGTTCCTGGGAGAGTCTTTTGACAAGATCCCGGTAGAACTAGATACCGAGCCTTGCAACTACAATAAAGCACTTCAAGACAAAGATGTAGATCTTTGGCAAAGGACTATGAATTCAGAGATGGAATCTATATATTCCAATCAGGTCTGGGAACTTGTAGAACCACCCAAAGGGTTAAAACCAATTAGATGCAAGTGGATCTACAAGAGTAAGAGAGGAGCAGATGGAAAGGTTGAAACCTTCACAGCTACGCTTGCTGCTAAAAGGGTTCACTTAGAAAGAAGGAATCGATTATGAAGAAACCTTTTCGTCAGAAATAATGCTTAAGTCTATGTAGATTTTCTTATCTATTTTCGCTCATTTCGATTACGAAATTTGGCAAATGAACGTCATGAGTGCTTTCCTTAACGAAAGTATTGACGAGTATATCTATATGATACAATCAGATTGATTCATTACAAAGGGTCAGGAGCACGTGTTGTGTAAGCTTAAGAGATCCATTTATGGACTTAAGCAGGCATCGAGGTCTTGGAACACTCAATTTGATCAAGCCATTAAGTTTTATGATTTTGATCAAAGTCCAGATGAGTCATGTGTGTACAAAAAGCGTGATGGAAGCGTGGTGATCTTTCTAGTACTTTATATAGACGGTATCTTGCTCATCAAAAATGATGTAAGGGCATTATCTGCGGTTAAAGTATGGTTATTTGGGTAGTTCGATGAAAGACTTGGGAGAAGCCAGTCACATCCTTGGGATCAAGCTTGTGCGAGATCGAAAACAAATGATGTTGGGCTTATCACAAGTTAGATATATCGATGATATCTTTACTCGTTTTAGCATGCAGGATTCTAAGAAAGGGTTTCTCCATTTCAGGCATGGAATCACTCTATCCAAGGATCAATGTTCTAAGACACCTGATGAGGTAGAGAAGATGAAGGCAGTTCCTTATGCTTCGACAGTAGAAAGCTTTTGAGAGTGAAGCTCTTCCGAGATGCCGAGCAATTTTGAGCTCTGACGTTGAAACCCTATCGAGATATCGAGTCCTGAACTACCAACACCTACATTGAAACCCTGCTTAGATCACTAACCGAGGATTGGCCCATTGAAATACATTCCCAACTTGAGGATTCTCCGACAATTTAGGTACCCCGTTTGGACCCCCGATCCTTCTAACTCCATTCTCTCTATTGGAGTGATTGGGTTAACTTTTAATTTCAATTTACATGTTTCTTTTGTTTACGTAATTCACCATATTTGTTGTCTAAATTGCCTTATATAATTTGTTCATTATTTAGTTATTAACTTTCTCACACTCACACTTAACATATTTGTTATTTTTTTTTAATTCATTAAATAGTGCTAATATATTTTGGCAATTACAACTAATCGATATTGTTAATTATTATAATAATGCACTTACATTTATGTGAATGTAGTAATTGATACTACATTTCACATTTGAGTTACGTATTTGTATTTAATTTCACTTCTTCCTAGCATTTGTTTAATCTCCTTTATTAGCATTTATTTTTATTTTATTTTATTTTCTTGTAATATTAATGTTCTTTTCTTTTAAGCATTACTTTAATGTTCTTTTAGTAGTTTTATTTTCTTTTTTCTTTTTATTACTAGTATTTCTTTCTTTCTCTTGGTAATGCCAATGTTCTATTTTTCTTTATTTTCTTTCTTTTCATCATTAGTTTATAATGTCCATTTTTAGCATTCCATTTTTTTTAATATTAGCATTTATTTTCTTTCCTTACAAAGCTTCTTGGCTTTCTTTTATTAGCTTTATTTTTCTTTTATAGTATTTCTTTGATTCTTAGTAAATTCAAAAATCACAAAAAGACTTTCGAGTTAATTTGCAATTTTAAATGATAGTATAATTTTCCCCCATTTCTTTTATTTTCTTTTGCCTCTTTTAAAGCATAAAATGTAAATAGTTAGGTTCTCTTTTAGTAGTATTTTCTAATCTTTTCATTTGGCCACTTTTTCTGTTATAAACTTATTCTTTATTTTCTTTTCCTTCTCAAATTCTCTTTTGTTAAAACACCTTTATTTTTGTTTCCTTTGTTAATAAACTTTCTTTCTTTTAAAAAAAGCATAGAATTCTTGTACATCTTTCATTTTAAGTACTTATCATGTTCATATTGCTCTTTCTAATTGAATGTTTGTGAAATGCATGTTTTGGTTATTTTCTTTAAATGCATGTTTAGAATAGTTTAGTTTATCTTATGTAACAAATCACATTTAAGTAATTTTTAACAACCCTTTGCATATTTTTTCTTTTTTATTCAAACCATGGTAGTTTAGGTTATCTTTGTGAAATCGCATGTGGGAGTGTTCTATATATGCTTTAGTTAGAAATTACATGTCGTAGGACCTAGGACTTTTCTTTTAAAACTTGTCTTATTTGGAGTATGTTATGTATTTTTTATATTTGATTTTGGATGTTCTCTCTTTACCTCTATTTTCTTTATTTGTATGCATTAGACAAATTCTATTAAAGAACCAATGATGATTAGTAGAGGCCAACCTTATGGTTGGGCAAACGAGGTGCCTAACACCTTTTTCGATTCGTATTTTAGCCCCCGAACCCTATTTCTCTGGTTAAACGTTTTAAAGATCAGTAGCCATTTTTTTTCTTAGTTTTTCTCAAAAACTAAGTGGCGACTCTATTTTTAACAAAAAGGGGTTTCAAAATTTGGCTTTTAAGGTGTTAAATTATTTTTCAAAACATCTTTGAATTCCCTAATTTTTGAAACATTTTACAAAATCCCCCTAAATCCCGGCGCCACAGTATTTTCTGGTGACTCTGCTGAGGACTGGTTTCTAAAATCTAATAAGAGGACTAGACTTGAAAACATCATTGGTTCTTAATAAAAAAATTTCTCATTTGCATTTTCGCATGCATATGCATAGTTCTTTAAACCCCCATGCTTGGTCGACCTGACGTCATGAATGTACACCCGTTTCGGAGATTGTTGGGAAGGCGGGCAACCCTTACTGACTCTACGCTATTATAGGTGCAGTAAAAGAGTTCGAACGTACTGTTTGACCATGTTTTGAATCGAAGGTATATACTCGGCTCTATTCAGAAGGTACCTTGTTCAATTGACCAAAACTGGCCTTTTACATATAGTGAACTTAGAACACCCATTAGGTGATACTAACCCTGGTAGGATTATGTGTTTTTTTTATTGAATGTTTTGTTTGCGTATTGTTACGATTGTTTTGTTTGGGCTTAAGCTAGTTTCTTTCCCGGGTTTAGCCTGGGTTTTCCGTTATCCTTTGATTAGGTTAGCTTTTCCTTCGGGTTATTACCCGAACTTTGTCTTTCACCATGTTTGGTTCCTACGCTATAGTTTTCTTCTTGGGGTCCCACCTGTGTTTTGTTTTAAAGCCTCTAAGGTAATTTCTCTCTCCTCTGGGTTCTTCTCGAGTCGTTGGTTCCCTCCCCCTTGACATCGGCTCATTCCTTTCAAACCCTTGTTGTACCCGTGAAAGTTATTTTCTTACCGTTATGCTGCCCATTTTTTCTTAGAATTTTTAAAGCCAAACCAGTCCAGTCAATGTAGCTTTGTTTTCTTACCAGAGTGCTGTCCATTTTAGACAAACCTTCCCCCTAGAATTTAGTTGATCCTTTTTTCAGCCATCATGTTTTTTTTTATGCTAGCAATATGAGCCCGGTAGGGGCATTGTTATAGCTTCCGTGGTCATCTGCTTATGATTTGTTGTATCTGAGAATTGTGCTATCTGTCGTCAGAATGTTTGTCCGAAAAGTGTTTGATTCCGGTTGTTCTGCTTTCGGCAATTCAGGTGTTCTTCGTGAGTTTACCATTAGGCCGAGAAAAGTACTATCAACACACGTTTAGGTGAGGTCAGGATCGGGCAGACTTTGTAGGGTATCTGAACAGCCAACTGAGTCAGCTGAAATGGCAAAAAATGAGGTGAATCTGGCAGCCATAATGAGTGTGATTACTGATATACAGAGAGCCATAGAGCAACTGACCCAGGCTCAAGTGCAATGTCAGGCACAGATCCGGGCAATTCAGGCCCGTATCCCTGTTGTGAATGGACAACCAGATGACACGAATGAGAATGCCGAAGACTTTTGGGATGACAATCAAGTCTCCGATGGACCGCAAGTTGTTCCACCACCACCACGAAACCCTCATCAGGTGATAGTTGAGGAAGAAAACACTACGCAGTCTAGAGAATCTGCACTAATTGAGAAGATGGACCAAAATGGAAAAGGTCCTTAAAAAGGCCAAAGGGATCGAGAAATACATGTTAGATGTAGGAGGACTATGTTTGTTCCCATATGCTAAATTGCCAGAAAAGCTTAAAATGCCAGAAATGGAAAAATTTGACAAAATTGGAGATCCCATAATTCATCTCCGAATGTATGTTGGTACCCTGTCGCCAATGGGAATTGATGACCAGTTGAAGGTTCAGCTCTTTCACCGATCTCTTTCTGGGGCAGCCCAAAAATGGTTCTTCTCCCTTGATGTAGCCAAAACCAGAACTTGGAAAGACATAGCAACGGCTTTTATCGGCCAGTATAGTTACAATGTCCAACTGGACGTAACAATTCAAGAGCTCAAATTGACCCGACAGGAGAACAGAGAATCTTTTGTTGATTTCCTGACCCGCTAGAGAGGTAAGGACACCAAGATGATAAATTGGCCCTCTGAGAAAGAGCAGGTGAGGATAGTAGTGAAGAATCTGCAGTCTCCATTGAAATGGTACCTTATCGCGTAGCCATTGTCTACCTTCAAACAGTTGTTTGATGCTGGAGTTCAGATAGAAGACGCCATACAATCTAGGGCTATTGAGAAAGTCGAATCGAGCTAGAAGCCTAAGAGGACTTTTCCCACAAGTAACCAAAACCAATCTGCTACCACCAACCTCGTGTCCCGCTCAAACGAGGTAAACTTGCTGAACCCATCCTCTTTTGCCCAGCAGTCCATTAATGCCCAACAGTCAGATAACAATCAACAGCAGCAAAGGCCAAGGAGGGTGTTCACTCCCCTCAACATTTTATTATCCACCGCCCTAAGTCGACTCGTTGAAAAGGGTCTTATCAAGCCATTAGACCCCATGCCTGTTCCTGATCCCCTACCACCGAGATTTAATGCTTCTCAATACTGCGCCTTTCACCAAGGTCACGGGCATTCAACTGATAACTGTATGAGGCCGCGTTATAAAATCCAGAATCTCATTGACAACAAAGTGATCCCACCACCATCTGCTACTCCAAAATCGAATGTAACAACTAACCCCTTGCCGAATCATGCCAGGCTAGATGGGGTAAATTACTTATCTCTGGGGGAATCAGAGGACCCGAGTTAGCACATCTGTTCAGCATACCTACCACGCTCTCGTGTTTCAGTAACTGAGGATCTGACAACATGCTCATTTATCGTGGTTAGAGGTAGTCGAGACAGGATGGAGGAATGGAATGATGGTGCTTGGGAGTGGTATCAGACAGCATTCCTAGCTATTCAACTGGAAGAAGAGGGCAATGAAGAGGATGATTGGTCTTTGGATTACCCAGCCCGACCATATGGGTTTGGTCACGTGCTCGACGGCATTACCCTTCCCCAACTTTTTGAGGAAGTAGTATATGTGGATGAAATACAGTCCTACGGGCTGGTAAGGGTCATACTAAAATCAGACGAAGCCAAGTGAATCGACTTTTGGGCCGCTCGGGAATAGCAGGTGAACTTTATCGAAGAAGACATATGGGAGGAAATTCATAATACATGGGCCATCGAGGATGATGAGGAGAGAAGAGAAAGAATGACAATCTTTGATTTGGGTCATTTATGGGCATTCGAAAGCCCTCCGCTTATAAGTAAGGTATGATAGACCAGTGACACAATAACGGGATTATGGGATCCCGAGGAGGGGATAGAGCATCTGACTAGAAGCGGGCGGCATTTCAAGTCAGCCCAGTTAGAAAAGCAGCAACCAAGTGGGATAGGAAAGGAGAAAGAACAAGAAGAAGAAGATGTAGTGTTGAAACAGTTAAAGAAGACACATGCTAACATCAGCGTTTGTGGGCTACTGATGGCCTCGCACAAACAAAGACAAGCTATTCTAAAAGTTTTGAATAAAGCCAGCATTCCAATAGAGGCAACCCCAGAGCAACTGATTGGACTCATTCTGCCTGCGGCTAAACCAAAGGTCTTTTCTTTTTTCGACAAAGTTCTGCCAGCAGAGGGTAAAAATCACAACAAACCACTGCATATCACCATTAAGTGCTTAGAAAAATGGGTCCCTATAACTCTTATCGATAACGGGTCTGCATTAAATGTATGTTCGCTCAGAACAACACTTTGTTTAGGACTAAAGACGGAGCAATTCATACCAAGCAATCAAGGGGTCCAGGCTTATGACAACATAAGGAGGGACGTACTAGGACTGGTGTTATTTGTAATATTAGTAGGGCCTTGGAAACGTCGGTCATGTTCCATGTACTAGATGTACCGGCATCTTTCAACTTGTTGTTGGGTGGCATTTCAAGCCAGCCCAGTTGGAAAAGCGGCAACCAAGTGGAAAAGGAAAGGAGAAAGAACAAGAAGAAAAAGATGCAGTGTTGAAACAGTTAAAGAAGACACATGCTAACATCAGCGTTTGGGGGCTACTGATGGCCTCGCACAAATAAAGACAAGCTGTACTAAAAGTTTTGAAGAAAGCCAGCGTTCCAATAGAGGCAACCCCGGAGCATCTAATTGGACTCATTCTGCCTGCAACTGAACCAAAGGTCATTTCTTTTTTCAACAAAGATCTGCCAGTAGAGGGGAAAAATCACAACAAACCACTGCATATCACCATTAAGTGCCTAGACAAATAGGTCCCTGTAACTCTTATCGATAACGGGTCTGCATTAAATGTATGTTCGCTCAGAACAACACTCTATTTAGGACTAAAGACGGAGCAATTCATACCAAGCAATCAAGGGGTCCAGGCTTATGACAACATAAGGAGGGATGTACTGGGACTGGTGTTATTTGTAATATCAGTAGGGCCCTTGGAAACGTCGGTCGAGTTCCATGTACTAGATGTACCGGCATCTTTCAACTTGTTGTTGGGCGGCATTTCAAGCCAGCCCAGTTGGAAAAGCGGTAACCAAGTGGGAAAGGAAAGGAGACAGAACAAGAAGAAAAAGATGCAGTGTTGAAACAGTTAAAGAAGACACATGCTAACATCAGCGTTTGGGGGCTACTGATGGCCTCGCACAAACAAAGACAAGCTATACTAAAAGTTTTGAATAAAGCCAGCGTTCCAATATAGGCAACCCCGAAGCAACAGATTGGAATCATTCTGCCTGCGGCTAAACAAAAGGTCATTTCTTTTTTCGACAAAGATCTGCCAGCAGAGGGAAAAAATCACAACAAACCACTGCATATCACCATTAAGTGCCTAGATAAATGGGTCCCTGTAACTCTTATCGATAACGGGTCTGCATTAAATGTATGTTCGCTCAGAACAACACTCTATTTAGGACTAAAGGCGGAGCAATTCATACCAAGCAATCAAGGGGTCCGGGCTTATGACAACATAAGGAGGGACGTACTGAGACTGGTGTTATTTGGAATATCAGTAGGGCCCTTGGAAACGTCGGTTGAGTTCCATGTACTAGATGTACCAGCGTCTTTCAACTTGTTGTTGGGTAGACCTTGGTTGCATGACCCAAATGTTCAGGCCGTACCATCTACTCTCCATCATAAATTGAAACTAATAAGAAATGGGGCCGTTCTGACTATTCACTGATAGGACAACATTCATCCCTCGAGAGGAGGAGAGGGCACAACTCTATTGGAAGTTCAGCATAGTGAAGATGATGTGTTGCTCAGTGGTTTTCGATTTGATGAAGCACAGGCTATTCAGATGCTGATGAATGAAGAAGAAAGGTATGTTAACCCGCGGGTTATAACAATGACGAGGAAAATGTCCTTCTTTCCTGGCATGAGACTAGGACGCAAGTAGCAGGGAATCCCGGAACTCATTCAGGTATTACCAATTTCGCACCATTTTGGTCTTGGGTATAAACCAACGGAAGAAGATCTGGAAGGGCCTAGAAGGGGACGAAAGGCCAATTATTCTGGGATGCTCAATGGGTACTTCGTCAAGGAAGGGAAAGATTTCTCGTACTGCGGCTTTCTAGAGCCGTGGATCGACAAATAAACCAATCAAAAGCTACCAGGGTCGGAGATTTTTTTTTGCCATCAGTTATCTGACACGGAAGAGGAAGAGACAGTGGAAGGGAAAGAAGAAGATAAAAAGGTCCAGGAGGAAGATTGGGCCGACAAGTTTAATGGCACTGACATGGGAATGCTTTTTAATGAGAAGATGGCCCAGCTGCAGGTGACTGACCAGGACTATTTTATGATGGGTTTTAGCGCACCAGCAGACTGCACCAAGCTCATCGTCAATGCAGCTGCAAAGGAAGTGAAGAATTGGACCACCGAGTCTTGTAATATGCAGGTTGTCTATCCTGAGTCCAAATTTGAGTCGGAGTCTATAGTCGAGGGCACATCTGTTGGTGCTCGTCTCCCTGCTTTTACTATTAAGTTTGTAATTCCCTCTGCTTTTAATGAAATGAACAAAATTTCTGGTTACTTTGCTTTGTTCAATTTATTTCATACGCTTTCTGACGATTTTGAATTCGACGGGGATATCCCCGAAAAAATAAAACTTTTAATAAAAAGGGAAGAAGAAATGCGTGCTCAACCAATAATTGAAGAAATTTTGTCAATAAATTTGGGTAATGAAACTAACCCACAAAATATGCAAATCGGTTCTTCTTTATCCTTAGTTGAACAAAAATAATTAATAACTTTATTAAAAGAATTTAAAAGATGTGCTTGCATGGTCTTACGAGGATATGCCTAGAATTGATCCTGATATTGTCCAATACCATATCCCTCTATACCCTGATGCTAACCCGGTCAAACAAAAATTAAGACGGATCCAGCCAGAATGGGCTTTGAAGATCAAAGAAGAAGTTGCCAAACAGATCAATGCCGAATTCTTGATGGTAACTGAGTATCCAAAATGGGTAGCCAACATCGTGCCAGTTTTAAAGAAGGATGGCCGTATCCGAGTCTACGTGGATTTTCAGGATCTCAACAAGGCTAGCCCAAAAGACGATTTTTCACTGCCACATATTGACGTCTTGGTAGATAGTACAGCAGGGCATGCCCTGTTGTCATTCACGGATGGCTTCTCCGGATACAACCAAATTCTGATGGATCCCGAGGACAGAGAAAAGACGACCTTTACTACACCATGGGGCACCTATTGTTATCGTGTAATGCCATTTGGTTTGAAGAATGCAGGGGTAACCTATCAAAAGGCTGCCACTACCTTATTGCATGACATGATACATAAGGAAGTCAAAGTGTACGTGGACGACATTATAGTCAAGTCTAAGGATCGGGATGGCCATATTGTAGCACTGCGAAAGTTCTTCGAAAGGATTCGAAAGTACAAGATGCGACTCAACCCACAAAAGTGTGCCTTCGCGGTTACCGCTGAAAAAATGCTTGGGTTTATGATCACTCAACGAGGCATTGAAGTTGACCCTTCTAAGATCAAAACAATCTTAGAAATGCATCCTCCAAGGACCGAACAAGAAGTCAGGGGCTTTTTGGGTAAAATACAGTTTATCAGTCGGTTCATCGCAAAACAGACAACTACCTGCGAGCCGCTCTTCCGTCTGTTGAAGAAAGTAATTGAGTTTGAATGGGATCAGAAATGTCAAGACACCTTTGATGCCGTACGATAGTACCTGTAAAATCCTCCTGTCCTAGCTCCTCCCGAACCTGGCAGCCCACTGATCCTCTATTTGTCAGTAACTGGCTCAGCTATGGGATGTATGCTGGCGCAAGAAGGTGAAACTGGAATTAAAAAGGCCGTCTATTACTTAAGCAAGAAGATGACTGGGTCTGAAATATGGTACACACCATTGGAGAAGACATGTTGGGCCTTGGTTTGGGCTTTCCGAAAATTGAGGCACTACATGTTGTCTTTCACAGTGAATATCATCTCCCGGATGGACCCATTGAAGTATCTATTTGAAAAGTCGGCACAGACAGGAAGGTTGGCTCGATGGTTGCTGTTGTTATTAGAATTTGATCTTTAGTATATCACCCGGACGTCAGTTAAGGGCAGAGCAGGGGCAGAATTCTTAGCCGATCAACTAGTGGAAGGAGGTGAAGACACAGAGTTCCAGTTTCCTAACGACAAGTGGACTCTATATTTTGATGGCGCGTCCAATCAATATGGCTACGGAATAGGAGTCCTTCTTATCACTACTAACGAATCACACATACCCTTGTCCTTAAATCTCAATTTTGAAGTAACCAACAATCAAGCCGAGTATGAAGCATGTTTAGCCAGATTGGAGGCAACCTTAGAACTAGGGGCAAGAAAGTTGGAGGTCATTGGAGATTCAGCACTGGTGGTTTCACTAGCGAGAAGAGAATGGAAAGTCAGGGACTTAACCTTGATTCTCTATCATCAAGAGCTAGAGAAACTGATACCGTGTTTTGAATTAGTAATCTTCACCCATGTGCCAAGACTACATAACAAGTTCGCCGATGCATTGGCCACTCTAGCATCCATGATTGACATACCACCCAGAGTCCGGATGAGGCCTTTGATAATTGAACAGAAAAGAAAGCCGGCATATGAGATGACAGTTTCCATCGAAGAAAGCACTGACGAACTCCCATGGTATTTTGACATTCAAAACTTTGTGGAAAAAGGAGAGTATCCCAAGTTTGTCAGCAAAAAGGACAGAAGGGCAATACGAAGACTGTCTGCCCAATTTGCCATTTGTGGTGATAGACTGTACAAACGAGGGCATTCTGGTGTCAATAAGCTGTGCGTAAACGCTGAAGAAGGCCAAAAGCTCATGAAAGAGATACACGCCGGATTTTGTGGGCCACACATGAGCAGAAATATGTTAGCGAAGAAGATCCTACGATAGGGATATTTTTTGATAACGATGGAGATGGACTGTATACAGTTTGTGTAGAGGTGTCACAAATGTCAGATTCACGCGAACCTTATGCATGTTCCCCCGTCTCAGCTGTATAACCTGACGTCACCATGGGCGTTCTCAGTATGGGGCATCGATGTAATCGGCAGAGTAACACCAAAGGCGTCAAATGGGCACGAGTTCATTTTAGTGGCCATTGACTACTTTACCAAGTTGGTGGAAGCATCTTCCTACTCGGTATTTAAAGCCTCCCATATTGCTACATTCATCAAACAAAACATCATTTGCCGGTATGGAGTCCCATATGAGGTCATCTCAGACAACGGTTCACATTTCCAAGGGGAGGTCTTAGATCTTTTCGAGGAATATCGAATAGTAACCCACAAGTCCTCACCTTATCGGCCGCAGACCAACGGAGCAATCGAAGCAGCAAATAAGAATATCAAGAAAATCTTGCAAAAAATGATCAACTCACACAAGGATTGGCCGGAGCATTTACCATTTGCACTTTGGGGATACCGAACGTCGATTAGAACCTTAACTGGAGCTACACCATACTCTTTAGTGTACGGGATGGAAGCTGTACTTCCCATTGAAGTGGAAATCCCTTCATTAAGAGTAGTAGTCGAGGCTAATATTCCAGAAATAGAATGGCAGAGAAACCAGATGGAAGAATTGCTCTTGTTTGATGAAAGAAGACTGCAGGCTCTGTTTCATGTACAAGGTTACCAAAGGAGGATAGCTCGAGCATTCAATAAGAAGGACCTGGGATCTTAGAGAAGGAGATTTGGTTCTTAAGGAAATCAGAGCTCCTATCTTTGACCCGAGGGGCAAGTTCAAGCCAAACTGGTCCGAACTGTTTCTAATCAAAACCATCATGACTGGTGGTACAGTCATTATTATGGATTTGGATGGCAATGTGTTCTCCACTCTAGTTAACCTCGATCAACTCAAAAAGTACTATCCTTGAGGTAAAAATAAGGAGAAAATAAAAGATCGCTGAGTTGAAAATCGAAAAGGCAACTCAGGTAAACGTTAGAGCAGCCCGCAAGGCCGAAAACCCGAAAGGGCGACCTTGGCAAAAGTTAGGGCATCACAAAAGAAGAGCGTTAATACCCGAGTAAAAATTTGGGCTTCACAAAAGTTAGAGCCCGAACTACGTTATGGTCTGATTCCATCTTTTTGGGATACGTAGGTAGCTTCTTTTAAGAAGCCCGGCCACATTCTTCGTTTCTAACCATCTTTGAATCTAAGTAAGACCAATGCAAATTAATTTTTGGATTTTGATAATAAAGTCATTCAAACTTTGGATAAATTTGGACCATCTTAAATATAAAGTGGGAGTTTTTCCATTACTTTAATTGGAATTACAAAGTTTTTGAAAAATGAAAAGAAGGACACGCAAGTCCCAACCTATACAAAATAAGGATGAAAGCTATGAAATTTTCTAGAATAAAGTAGAAGGCCTCAAATCTTTCTCCTCTCCGCTGCCTGTTTCCCTTCTTCTTTATCCTTTTTCTCCTTGTCTTGTGTTAGCCATCTCTTGTACTCAATAGAAAGCTCGGGACATTGCAGCTCTTGCATCTCCATCAATGAGCGGGATGGCCAGTCCTCCTGATTTAATGCCAGAAATGGGCCCCATAGTACAGATGAAGATAAATAGCCTCGGATGTTGTGAGGGATGATCTGACTGTGACCGAACTGCCGCATAATCTGATGGGGGTAATAGAAGGTAGTCTGACGTAGGCCGACCAATAGAGCCCTAGAATGATCCATAGTAGTCCAAGTCATGGCAGGGATTCACCACCAAGGACACTGCCAGGTAATATCTGGGCCAGTCAAAGAAGAAAGATACTGTCGCCAGGCTGGCTCGGTGTCACATATCTGATAACGCGGGCGGTAAAGGAAAGTAGCGGCATTGTGCCTATCAGTGGGAGGCTTTTGTACAAGATTCACCTTCTCCATCAACTAGATCTGTAGCAAGAGTTAGAACAGTGAGAAAAGGGCTTTGTAGTATGACAGAGAGCTTGATGCAGAAAAACATTTTGAGCTTACTTGAAGGAGTCAAGGGCTGCCAGCAAAGGTGTTGGTCTCACCACGATGAATAGCATCTAAACTCAGCAGTGTCTCGGCTAAAACAAGTGGCACAAAGTCCCTCCCCATCCACATCTGACCTGCAATGTCAACCAGGGCGCAACTAACTCGCCCGTCAGAAGGAAAGAGCAGATACTGAGCAAGAAGGCAGAAGCAAAGTGCATAGCGTCACCCCAGCTAAAAACCAAGGTCACTAAGGTCACCGGTGGGACGGAACCTATTAATGATCCAAGGAATGTCGAGGCAGTCAACCTATGTTAAGAGAGAGGCTTCCATCTTAAACAGACCACAGAGTTGCATCACCTGTTGTCGAGCCGAAAAGGAGAAAGTGGGAACAAAGACGGAACTCTTTGAGGCCAAGTCCAGGACTGCAGCAAACTCCTCCATAGTGGGGCATAACTCTTCAAGACCGAACCAAAAGACACGGGGCTGAGGATCCCATAGCTGGGCAGCAGCTTCTAACAAAGGTCCATCAGTCTTCACAGTCATGAGAGGAAATAAGGAGTTGATACTGAAAGGAGCAAAGTTCAAGCGCTTGATATGGAAAAATGCCTCAACCCATGCAGAAAGGGAAGAAGCCATTTGAGTCGGAGTAACAGAAAATGGGGTCTCCAGGGCTGTATTTATAAGGCAGAAAAGGGTAAAAAATCAAAATTTCGGCAAAACGCACGTTCAAAGTTGCGACAGCCATCTTGGAACTGGCGATCGCCAACTCTAAAAAGCATAGTACAGTGACATCAGCCCTTTAACCAAGCGACCGCCATGTTGTAACTGGCGACCGCCATGTAAGCATTTATAGACAATGGTGACCGCCATGTTGATTCCAGCGACCGCCATGTTAAAAGAAGGAAAGCATGTACTAGATTGTGGATTTTGCACTCTGTGTAATTATTGAATTTTGCATCCAAGACAGTTGGTACAGTGAATAAAAAGAAAGTCATACATGTGAAGTAATAAGTGGCATGAAAGTCCAAAATGCATTAAAAATAGCAAGATGTAACCGGGGCACTCAGGCCCAATAAAGTAGTAAACTGGGGCACGCAGGGCCATGGATCAAACAAATGTAAGTATTTCAAATTGGGGCACGTAGGCTCATCAAAATAAATGTATCAGAATGAAACTGGGGAGGGGGGAAGCTCTCTCTCTCATTGATGTCTCTGGCGGACCCGGCGGGAAGGACCAGCATCCTCCGAGCTGTCGACCTCGAAGAGTCTGTCAAAATCATTACCGTCGTCACTGTTAGAGAAGGAGGAGACAACTCTGGAGCGGCTCTGGGCCAAAGAGGCAGATCCTCTGGAGTGAGCTTTAAAAGTAGCAGCATGGGACCCACGACCTCGCACTAGAACTAGGGCAGGTGCCAGTGGAGGTACTGCGCCAGTGGCAGCTACTGCTGCCTGAAAAGAGAAGAAAAAGTAAGAATAAGGTACAGTACATAACGGGATGGTGAAACCAAAAGGGAAATACTCACTAGCAGAGGGATAAAAAGAATCCCGGCTGCACGCAGAGCAGCGTCCTGCTGACAGATCAGAGTTCGTATGCCGCTCACCACCAGCATGAGATGATCCAGCCAAGCCAGATCTTTCTGTAAGAAGTAACACAGAACTGAGCAATCTACGAAAGAAGAACGACGAAAAGAAAATAGTGAGAAGAGAATCAAACCTGAGCATGCTCTGGCCGAAACTCCGGAGCTGGAGGAACCAGGATGGGGATATCAAAAGGATACCGAGCGATGAAAGATGATACAGCCCAGGGCACCTTAACAGCCCCAACCCCAACTGCTCCAGCAGCAGCAGTAGCTCCGACAGCAGCAGCTCCAGCTCCGGCAGCATCAGCAGCACCAGCTCCAGCAACCTCCGGCGCCTGCCCTCTCCTCCTGCTACTAAGGGCCACCGGGCCAGGTCCTAGAGGTCCCAACAGATGTGCCCGGGCCCAAGCTGGGTAGTCTCCCTTAGTCACCAAAAGCTCGACAGCATGCGTCCCGACCAGCTCCAATAGAAGATCTACCCAGCTCAAGTGATCGGTCCGGCGCATACAAGCCGGAGGAACCACCGAGATCCGAAAGTGGTCTAGGCCGAGTGACTGGCAAACCACTCGCTCTCCTAGATAGTACTCCCGCATAAATGGGCCCTCCTGCAGGATCCGCCTAGAAGTGATATCCCGGCTGTGCATCAAATTTGCGCTAGCCCAATCCTCCACGCCCCTCCAGACATCCCAGTGGACCTGCAACAGTTCAAAGTACAATACAATGCTAAGAACGATAAGCCATACAGTATGATGGACAATGCAGTGAACAGTGTAGTGAACAGTGCAGTGCAACGAATAGTACAGTAAACAGTGTAGTAATCTGTATAATACAGAAAGCAGTGTATAGAATAATAAGCAATAAATAAAGATACCTGGTCAGGGGTCAGCCAGTCCAGTGACACCCGAAACCAGTCGATGTCCTTCCCCCCGGCCTTTTTCCCCTTTAGCCCTCGGGACCACCAGGCTGCACGAGGAATAACCAGAGGGTCCGCTGAGGAGTTCGTCGGGACGTGAAGCCTGAGGAACTCGTAAGTCCCCAACTACAAAGAAGAAGATGTCAGTAAGCAGATAATAACAGATAACATAAATAAATGGAAAAAGCGCAGAAAACTAAATCATACCTCCCAAACTCTCCAGTATCCCCTGATGCTAAGCTCCTGGGGGAACCAGGTCAAAGTCAGCATGAAGCTGTAAAGTGTAGCGAGCGCGGCTCCTTCCCAATCATAACTGGCAATCCGGTCTAGACGAGCAAGTCCGCCCAAGTAGTGCAAATGGATGGCATTCTCCTTGTTCAAGAACAAGGAGTGTCACGCCCCAAACACCAGGTCACGCGAAAGCCCACCAAAACACCCATTTGAGAAAATAAGATTTGTAGTTGGAACATCATCAACTATAAAATATTACGACATTTGGATAAAGATCCCCAAGCTTATCTCTCATAAACAGAAATCATACAAACTCATACATGAATAAATATATCGTCGAAAGGCGTACAAAACCAGCTTTCTGAAACAGGCAACACATGTATAAGTACATGTCCAAAACAGGAAAACTACAGCAAGCTCTCCATCACCGTAAGTCTCTAGGTCAACTCCACGAGGTCACCTGAAAATATTTTTACAGCAAAATCCCATACCGTGAGCCGAAGTCCAATAGAAAAAGACAATAAAACTGTAAAGTAGGCTAGGCAATTATACACACACGGGCTCAACCATGGGAGCCAAAAAGGGTTTTTCTCTCAAAAATCACAAGTTTTCCACCAAGCCAATGCAGGCCTTAAAAACAGTTTTATCTCATAAAACTCACATTTTCATCTTTCAAACTATGCATATCATCCTAACATACATCATGCCACAGTTAAGGGAAAGTTGTAATAAAATAGTAATCAAAACATGATCTTTGTTCACCCAGATCATACAATCGGAATCAAAACATTATTTTCCCACTCGGAACACACAATCGAGGAAAATAAAACAATAAAACAGTTTTCCTCCACTCGGGTCACACAGCCGAGGAGAACACAGATACATGAGATCCTATGTACCGACTCTGCCACACACAGACAAGGTAACAACTATAGACTCTTGCCCATTACCCTAGTTACCACTTAAGGCTCACTAGGTAATGACAAGCTCTATACGGAGTCACGACAATGTAACCACTCAATTTACGGGACCTGAGCCCGAAGGAGCTGAGCACCCACCCACTCAATTTACGGGACATGAGCCCGAAGGAGCTGAGCACCCACCCTCAATTTACGGGAACTAACCCGAAGGAATTGAATACCTACTCGCACACGTTTTCGGACTTGCACCGAGGAGCAATGGAAGCCCAACTCATCACAAACACACCCATTGTCCCGATACATCTATAGATAACATTTAAAACCCAGCCGTAGCTCAACTACGAAAAATAGTAAAACAGTTTTACATCGCATGTATATAAAAAGAGATCCAATCCATCAACATGGAGATCTACAAGCATGTAACAACATATGTTTTAACAAAACTGAGACTCAATCCCACGGGTTAGCTCCAAACCTCCACAAACATGTTTTTCATAAAAACACTTCGTTTTCAATGCTCCTTTTTGAAAACCATGGATCTCAACACATCCAGATCATGTATAAAACCAAGAAAGGCATAAAACCCACTTTTACCCATAAACCAAGGTTTAAACATGTAAACAGCATTTCATGCATTTTTACCCGGGGAAAGAAAGTATAATTACATATATCACCCTTTTCAGAGCTATAGGTCCAGAATCCTACCTCAAAGAGCTAAAAGCTCGACGCCTCAAAATCTAACCTCGTCGGAACGAGAATTTGTCCGGATGGATGTGAAGCCCACGTCGTCGACAACAAGGATCTGCTATCTAATCGCGAAAAACCAAGCCTTGGTCTACCCGAAAGCTAGGGAGAAGGTAGAGAAAAGGAAAAGAGGAAGAGATTTGGTTGAAAAGATATTTTAGATCTCAAAAAAGATATTTTGTTCTCTTTATAGCTTTTCGCGCCCAGGAACCACCGCTCGAGCGCTCAAGCACCGCTCGAGCGGACCCCTTACTGACATAGGCCCTGCCACACCACCGCTCGAGCGCCCAAGAACCACTCGAGCAGACCCCACTCTGAGCCACGCTCTGCCACCAGCCCACTCGAGTGAGCTCCCCACCGCTCGAGCGGTCACATCCCGGACCAACACTCTGCCACCAGCCCACTCGAGCGAGCTCCCCACCGCTCGAGCGGTTGTCGCTAGGAGAGAAAACTAAAAAGGGAAACCAAAACCGAACCCCCGCATGCTTAACACGTATAGCACCTATACAAAACATGCTGTTCTATAACGGAAACATAATCCATGCAACACAGAGATACATATATAAAGATCTCAAAAAGAAACGGGTCTGGGTCTCACAAGGAGGTACCAAACATATACATAAGAAAACCCCGGGTGACCCACTTGAAGTGGCAGGGCTCGGTGCACTGAAAATGTATGAACCGCTCGAAGAACCAGGTGTACCGGACTCTGTCATGATCCATCTGGGCGGGACCAGCTCTGAGAAAATATGTCAGTGCATCAGCAGAACTAGAAATAGTCGAGTCGAGCGGAATAGGGGATCCTCCAACCCGGATCCTGGTGATCAGCGCGAAGTTCAGAGGCGTTAAGGTGGTCTCGAAGGTAGTATAGTGGAAGGTATTGGTGGTATCCCACCACCGCTCCACCAGGGCCGTTAGCTAGACCCGATCATTGCTCGTCCTACCTAACAGGGGTATGAATCGAGCAAAGCCAGAGGCATCAATGTTGGCCCGGTTAGGAGCAGAGAGGGCATCATACCACTCTAATACCACTCCGGAGGCAGAACCTCCGAAACCTCAGACATAGTGACCAACCTGAAAAGAAGAAAATAGGCAGAGAATATATAAAGAACAGATCGAGCAAGCAAAGTGCAGAGAAATATCTGAAAGCAAAACCCTAAGTTCATGTGTAAGTGACGACCCTTCGATTCATCCAAGCCCTAGTAAACTAAGCAAATCTCTTCTACTCTAGGTTCGTGTGTAAGTGACGACCCTTCGGTTCAGCCAAGCTCTAGAAAACTAGGCATCTTAAACCCTGGTGCGCCAGGCAAATCTCCCCAAACCTAGGTCCGTGGGTAAGTGACGATCCTTTGATTTTTTTGCACGCCCTAGTAAAAGATTAGGAATCCAAAGCCCTGACATGCCAGGAAAATCTCTATCTTTTTGATTATCTTCCAAAAAAAAAATCTTTCTAAAATTTCTAAGATTTTCTAAAAATTTCCAAGATTTTCTTAAAATTCTCCTTAATTTTCTATGATTTTCTAATATTTCCTTAAAATCTTCATCAAAATTTCTAAGACCTTTTTTTTAAATTTTTTTTCAAATTTTGAGGAATTTCTAAAAATCTCTTAAAATTTTTCTCAAATTTCAAGGATTTTCTTAAAATTCTCCTTAAATTTCTAGGATTTTCTAACATTTTCTTAAAATCTTCATCAAAATTTCTAGGACTTTTTTTTAAAATTTTTTTCAAATTTCAAGGATTTTCTAAAAATCTTTTAAAATTTTCTTCAAATTTCTAGGATTTTTTAAAAATTTCCAGGATTTTCTTCAAATTTCTAGGATTTTCTAAAAATTTCCAGGATTTTCTACAAATTTCCAGGATTTTCTAGGATTTTCTAAAAATTTTCCTAAAAGTTTTCCTAATTTTTTAGATTTTCAAAAAATTCCCCTTAAATTTCTAGAGTTTGTGAAAAATTTGCCCCAAATTTTAGGATTTTGACAAAATTGTCTCTTAATTTTTTAGGATCTCTGAAAATCACCCCTTTAGTATTCATGCCAAAAAAAACCTAATTTTTCTTCCTAAATAAAATAATAAAAATAAATAAATAAAATAAAATAAAATAAATAATAATAATAATAATAATAATAAATAAATTCAAGTCTTTTTAACTTTAAAATAATTGCCCCTTTCTTTTCATTGTTTGTTCAAAATCCAAGGTGTCCCTACTGTTTTAATCTCCATTGCATAGGTACCTAAAGCAAAGTTCAAATCTCAATCATCATCCATATCATCAAAATCATTCATCAAACACATCAAAATAAATCATCAATCATCATTATAATCGAATCACATCATCATCACATGGAGGGAATCCGAGGTATGCGTCTATGTTTGATATATCGTGCTTTGGTATTAAAACGGCAATGACAGAATACTTACCAATGTGCGCTGGCGAGACATATGGTGGTCGGGCTCCCGTAGAAGAATATCAGCAGCAACAGCGTCGGCTGGAGGCTTGTAGCTCTCATCCCACGTGAAAGCACGCGATGGAGCAGTAAAGCATATGTATGTGGGTCAAAGGGCGCCAGATGACCCTCTCCAGTATCAGGATCTAAGAAATCGGCCACGGCAGCCTCAACAGCAACATCCACGACAGCCTGTGCCTCAGCAGCGGCTCGTGCCTCCTCCTCAGCAGCCTGGTGGGAGGTACGCTCCGCCTCAAGAACGAGGGCATCCATCACAGTAGTGGGCTGCGTGGTAGTGACCCCGCTAGCGGGAAGACTGGTGGGCGTACCCCCAAGGTTGTCGTCCCCATGGCCTTGACTTGCCACGAAAAAGAATGGGAGCACGAATAGAAGGGTAAACATCGTATGTAAGCAAAGATAAACAAAGAGCGAAGAGAAAAGGCTAAGGAAAGAAAGCAAGGGGAAGGCTAAGAGAAGATGAGAGAGAGTCTGAGAGAGTGAGAAAGCTAGAGAGAGAGTGAGAAGTGAACAAATGAAGCCATCTCGCGCACCTTAAAGGGTCGAGTACGCGCTTGGAGTTGGCGGTCGCCAACTCCCTTGTAAGCGGCCATTAGGTTCCTGAAACGACACATAGTGCCCGCCAGGTCGTAGGGGTTTTAAGTGGGTGACCGCCGTGTCAGAAGGGAAACGGCACGATGACTGCCATGTTGTCAACCGTCACGTCATTCTTGTCATGGTGACCGCCAACTCCAAAGTTGGCGGTCTTGTGTCAATTGGCCTTTATAGCGTTTCAGGGTTTAAGGGTGTGTTTGGGGGTTTTATCATGTATTTCCTTTTGTGTGTTTTAACTTCATGAACTTTATTTTTAGCAAAAATGTTTTTCAACAAAATAATAAGTTCCCTTAAAAATAACTCTTACGAGTGTTCTTTAAAAAATAATTTTATAATCTCGGGTGTTTCTTAAAAATACTTCAAGAAAATCTTGTGTGTTTAGAAATAATTCCAAAAATAATTTTTTGTGATTTAAACCCTTATCTTTTTGAGGTGTTTCCTCCTTCCGATAAACCTAGCTTTAAGCTGTAACTTGGCCCTTAATCTCGCTTCCAATAAATCAAATTTTAAAATCATAACTTTATCCCGCACCTCGTCCCGAATGTTTAGGTCTTAACTCGACCTATTAGTTTGATGTTTTTCTCGTCGGTCCTCCTCATAACACTAAACTGACTCATCGGTCCTCCTCATGACTCTAAACTGACTCGTCGATCCTCCTCACGATCCTAAATTGACTCATCGGTCCTACTCATGACCCTAAACTAACTTGTCGGTCCTACTCATGACCCTAAACAGACTCGTCGGTCCTCCTCACAACCCTAAATTAACTCGTCGGTCCTCCTCAGGACCCTAAACTGACTCGTCAATCCTCCTCATGACCCTAAACTGACTCGTTGGTCCTACTCACAACCCTAAACTGACTCGTCGGTCCTCCTCATGACCCTAAACTGACTCGTCGATCCTACTCACAATCCTAAACTAACTCGTAGGTCCTCATCATGACCTTAAACTGACTCGCGTTATACGTGTCTGCATTACACTATACTTGTCATGCATCATATTGCTTGTCTTGCATCTTTGCATTTTACCCCATGAACTACGTTTTGGTCTGATCCCTTGTAAAAAGGGGTACGTAGGTAGCTTAGTGAAAATTTGGGTATGACCAACATCATACACATGCTTGTATGCTTGTGGCCTAAGATTGATGGTTCGGTCAAATGGTTGTCGTCTCGGGGTCTTTGATATAACTTGCTTCACGCATTGCTATGCAAGTTATATCAAAGAGGGGCAACTGTAGACACCCTAATTTGACCTCGCCTAATCTTAGGCGAATTCGATGATGAAAATAGCAGGAATAGTGCCTCAGTTCGATCCTCGGTAAGTGATCCAAACTCGGTATCTGAACCTGAAACCTTCAAACCAATGAAATTTTTGATGAACCATCGAAACTTGCTATCCAAGTAAGGCGACCGCCATGTTCATTGTGGCGACCGCCAAAGAACTTTGTGAAATCCCTAGCCAAAACATGGCGACCACCACCTTTCATCATGGCGACTGCCAGCTTTCATCATAGCGACCGCCATAGAACATTGTAGAATCTTTCAAAAACATGGCAACCGCCAACTTGCATTATGGCGACCGCCAACTCCAAATGGCCAGACGTGTCCCTAAAATGTAGAAGCATCTCATTGGCTAAAGAACTCTATAAATACCATACTTCTAGTACGTTTTTAAGGATAGAAAATTGGAGAGAGGTTTTAAGAGTCAAACTCTGCCGAGACGCCGAGCAATTCCGAGCCCCGACGCCGAAACCCTGTTGAGATACTGAGTCCCGAACCTCTAACACCTACATTGAAGCCCTACTTGGTTCACTAACCGAGGATTGGCCCATTGAAGTACATTCCCAACATGAGGATTCCCCGGTAATTTAGGTACCCCGTTTGGACCCCCGATCCTTCTAACTCCATTATCTCTTTTGGAGTGATCGGGTTAACATTTAATTTCAATTCACATATTTCTTTTGTTTACGTAATTCACCATATTTATTGTCTAAATTGCCTTATGTAATTTCCTTATGTAATTTGTTCATTATTTAGTTATTAACTTTCTCACACTCACACTTAACACATTTGTTATTTTCTTCTTTAATTCATTAGATAGTGTTAATGTTCTTTTCTTTTAAGTATTAGTTTAATGTTCTTTTAGTAGTTTTATTTTTTTTTCTTTTTATTACTAGTATTTCTTTCTTTCTCTTGTTAATGCCAATGTTCTATTTTTCTTTATTTTCTTTCTTTTCATCATTAGTTTATAATGTCCATTTTTAGCATTCATTTTCTTTTAATATTAGCATTTCTTTTCTTTTCTTACAAAGCTTCTTTGCTTTCTTTTATTAGCTTTATTTTCCTTTCATAGTATTTCTTTTATTCTTGGTAAATCTAAAAATCACAAAAAGACTTTCAAGTTAATTTGCACTTTTAAATGATAGTATAATTTTCTTCTATTTCTTTTATTTTCTTTTGTCTCTTTTAAAGCATAAAATGTAAATAGTTAGGTTCTCTTTTAGTAGTATTTTCTAACTTTTTCATTCGGCCTCTTTTTCTGTTATAAACTTCTTATTCATTTTCTTTTCCTTCTCAAACTCTCTTTTGTTAAAACACTTTTATTTTTGTTTCCTTTGTTAATAAACTTTCCTTTTATAAAAAAAAAAAAGAATTCTTGTACATATTTCATTTTAAGTACTTATCATGTTTATATTGCTCTTTCTAATTGAATGTTTGTGAAATGCATGTTTTGGTTATTTTCTTTAAATCCATGTTTAGAATAGTTTAGTTTATCTTTTGTAACAAATCACGTTTAGGTAATTTTTAACAACCCTTTGCATATTTTTGCTCTTTTATTCAAACCATTCTAGTTTAGGTTATCTTTGTGAAATCGCACGTGAGAGTGTTCCATTTATCCTTTAGTTAAAAATTGCACGTCGTAGGACCTAGGACTTTTACTTTAAAACTTGTCTTATTTGGAGTGCTATGTACATATGTTATGTATTTTCCATATTTGATTTTGGATGTTCTCTATTTGTCTCTATATTCTTTATTTGTATGCATTTGAAAAATTCTATTAAAGAACTAATGATAATTAGTAGAGGCTAACCTTATAGTTGGGCGAACGGGGTGCCTAGCACCTTTCCCGATTCGTACTTTAGCCCTCGAACCCTCTTTCTCTGGTTAAACGTTTTAAAGATCAGTAGCTATTTTTATTTTTCTTATTTTTTCTCAAAAACTAAGTGGCAACACTATTTTTAACAAAAAGGGATTTTTAAAATTTGGCTTTCAAGGTGTCAAATCATTTTGCAAAACATCTTTAAATTTTTTTATTTTTGAAACATTTTACAAAACCCCCTAAATACCGGCGCCATAGACCTACCAAGGACGACTTTTCGTACCTAATGTTGAGAATCTGAGAAGAGATATCCTGAGAGAGCATCACCAGTTACTTTTTGCTGTCCACCCCGGAGAGACAAAGATGTATCATGATTTGAAGAGGCAGTATTTGTGGAATGGCATGAAGAAAGATGTGGCAAGTTTTGTGGCCAAATGCCTTACCTGTCAGCAAGTTAAAGCCGAGCACCAAAGACTAGGAGGGACTCTCCAACCCCTAGAGATACCTCATGGAAGTGAGAACACATTACCATGGATTTTGTCTCTGGATTACCGAGATCGCCAGTAGGACATGACTACATTTGGGTAATCGTAGATCGCTTCACTAAATAAGCACACTTCCTACCAATTCAAACTTTTGAGAAATTAGAAACCCTAAGTCAGAAGTACATTCCAGAAATCGTACGTCTCCACGAAATTCTGTTGTCCATCGTGTCGGATCGAGATCCGCGTTTTACCTCACGATTCTGGTAGAGTTTGTAGGCCACCTTAAGAACGGAGCATTGCTTCAGCACCGCCTTTCACCCGCAGACTGATGAGCAATCTGAACGTACAATTTAGACACTGAAAGACATGCTTCGAGCCTATGTCATGGACTTCAAGGGATACTAGGAGAAATACTTACCATTGGTCGAGTTTGCTTACAACAGCAGCTATCAATCCAGCATTGACATGCCACCATATGAAGACCTCTACGGAAGACCATCCTGGTTGCCAATTTATTTACTGAAGCAGGTGAAAACGCACTTCTTGGACCGGACTTAGTATAAGAGACCACCGAAAAGATTCGACTCATTCAGCAATGGATAGCCACCGCACATAGCCGACAAAAGCACTATGCAGATAAACGATGAAGGCCAGTACGATTTGAAGTAGGAGACTATGTATTCCTGAAGATTCAACCATGAAGAGGGGTGATATGCTTTGGTCAGAAAGGGATGCTAACTCCAAGATATATTGGACCGTTCGAGATTCTAGCTGAGGTTGGGAAAGTGGCATATCATCTTTCTTTATCGTCTCAACTCGCCAACGTTCATCATTTATTCCATGTATCGATGCAAGGGAGTATGAACCTGACCCTACCCACATTCTGGATTGGAAGGAACTATATGTTGATGAGGATATCACGTTTGAAGAGCAACCAGTGAGGATTATCGATCAACGAGACAAGATTCTTCGAGGCAAGACCATTCTGCTCGTTTGAGTTCTTTGAAAGCACAATGAGATTGAAGAATCCACATGGGAGCGGGAGGAAGCTATGAGGACAAGTCATCCCCAATTGCTCGCAGATTAAGGTACGATATGAAATTTCGAAGATGAAATTTGTTTTATGGGGTAGATTGTAATAACCCGGCTCAAACCCTAGTATTAGCGACAGATAGATGATAAGAACCTAAGTCGCCACATGAACAAGAAAAAACCCTAAGTAACCCAAAACCCTAATTTTGACCCGAAAACCCTAAAAGAGACCAAATACTCATAGGCAAGACCCTAGCACTCAAGAAAATCTCAGAATAGCTTAAATTAAATAAATAATATAAAATATTAAATCAAAAATAAAAAATTCTCATCATTACGGTAAAATGACCATTTTGCCCCTAGTACAGTAAAAAGTCCTAAAAATCCAAAATTTGTTACATGGACACCAAAAATTAGATATTTATACACAATTAATTAATAAAATATAAAATAAGAATAAAAATAATCAAAATGCCCTTGCATGGCCGGCCACCTAGGAGTATGTGCCCAAAAAGTTACTTTTACCTTTTAAAGCCTAAAAATGAGAAAAAGATATATAAAGTAAGCATTATTTTTACATAATACTTTTCATACAAGTAATATATATAATAATATAATATTATAAGTCAACAAAAGTAAACAAATAATTAGTTAAGATTTCTACACAATAAATAAGTCAAAAAGCCAATTCTAGTCAAACTAGCTTAAATTAACTTAAAAGCCTACACTTATTTATTTAATTACTATTAAAATTATCATAAATCATGAGAAAACTAAATTAATTATAAATAGATTTTGGTAGGTTTAGATATGAAAAAGATGCATAAAACTAATATTTTATGCAATTATATTTACAAAAATGTACCAAAATACCATTTAAAACCCCAATTAAACACAAGATCAGCTTTTTAGTCTCCTAAACCTGCCATAAACAAACCCTCTACCCCAAAACCTAATTTTTGCAAGTCTTGAATAAATACCACCTCCCATGCAACCAATGAAAGTTTAAGAAAATTCAAATTTTAATTAAACACCATAATTACACTCTACTACATCTTTTTTCTATAAAAACAAGACCTTAGTCTTCACTCTCCTTCATGTATTTCGGCAGAGAGAGTGTGAGAGAGAGAGGCCCCAAAATTTTTAAGTGTTCTAAGAGAGAAGAAGGAGAGAAGAAGAAAGAAGGAAGGAAGAGAAAGGAAGAAAGGCTCAAAGGAGGTACAATAAAACTAAGTCCTACTTTCCTTCACCCATTTGAGCATCAAAAGAGGTATGCAACTCCTTCAAACCCTCTGATATTCTCCCCTAAGATACCCCTCAATCCATCTCTATAACAAACCCTAATAACATAAAACAAAGAATGAGTCAAAAAGGCGTCATAGGAGTAGAACATGGGCTGTATGTGTACGATTGTGTTTTGTATGAGCTTACATGTGTATGTTTTCAAGTTTTATGGCTTGTGTGTATTCTGGAGTTTTTTTTTATGAGAGTATACAACATGCATGCAAAGAAAACATGTCAAAAATGTACACAACATAAGCTAAGCAACCAAAACCTAAGTAGCCTGATTTTCTAGATTTACTTACTTTCTGCCACCAAGTTTAAAACATCATAACTAATTGTAGAAAATGATATTAAAGTGATATTTGTGTCCAGAGCTATATTTTGGAGTTCTCTTTCATAAAAAATTTGTTTGAAGTGATTTCGTTGGGTAGAACTACAGATATCTCATTTTTGCCAAAGAGTGTCAGATCTTAACCACTCTGAGTTGCAGACCTAAAAACCTTCAGTTAGAGTGCGAACCGAGTTTCGGTCAAAACATAACAATTGTCGAGGACATATTTATCATTCTTTACACCAAAAATGAGCCCAACATATGAAGTTTTAATAGGTCAAACGCCTTTCCAAAGTCACTATTAAGATTCAGTGACTGATAGAGCTCTCTGACACACATTTTTGTGAGAACTAAAACTTAACTTTTTAGAAGCCAAATCCAAAACTGGTAAACATGCAAAATGTAGCTAACATATTAAACTAACTACGGAGCAAAAACTAGCCCAAACAACCCTCGGATGATACCCCAAAGGTTTTGAGCATTCTCTGTTAAAAACACACTCTGTAGACCCTTTTTAGGCTGACTGAATCCTTTTTACAAATTGGCCAAAATCTCAAACTTTTTCTAAATAACTTGCCATAGAACAAAACATGAAACTTGTTGAGGACACCGTAAACTAAAAGTTCACCTAAAATCAGAGACATATCCCTTTAAATGATACCCCAAAACTGTGGCCAACAGAGGCCTAATTTCTAAGATTTTCTCTGTAAAATGCTAAAGGGTTTTTACTAAAATAAAATAAATGACCTTTTTACTATAGGAACTGACCTTGGTGAAAAATATAAAAGTTATAGAAAATATTTTTATCTAATTGGTGTTAAAATTTTGGAAATTAAATCAATTTCTAAATACTTCAAAACACTGTCGCAACTTTAAAACTAGCAATTTAACTTGTACCTAAATTTGGCTAAGTGTTTGAATGTTGTGTTACATATGAGACTTGAGTGTGCGAACCTTATATGAACTTTGTGAGTAATTAGTGTATGAAAATGATGCTTTAATGAGATGAACTCATGCTAATGGTTCGAGTCTATATTGCTTAAATTGTGGTTATGCTTCACATACTTGTACTTAATACTTTAGCAAGTTGTACCATGTGCCATGTCATGTTTATATACCATGCAACGATTAATTGTACACGAGAGGCATATTGCATGTCATGGGCCTTTCTCCATTTTATCTTAGGTTATCGGAGTTCCCTTCATATCTTTCGATTGGGTTGGGTGACATGAAAATCAATTATTCAATGGTTGTGGATCTAGGACGTCCCTAGTTGCCAGATGTGATATTAAATTAGAGATTTTTATTATAAAAGGGGTATTTAGACACCATGAGATCGTCACTAGCTTTAATTAGACTTTGGGTTGGCGCTTAACGAGCATCCTAATACTTAATGTGGGATCGGTTGGTCCGGATAAGGATGGATAAAACTGGTTGTCCCACCCCCACGCCGTTGCCAATGAGTAAAACGGTTGAGGTATGCAGCCAAGGCGAGCGTTTATCTTTCGCAACAAGGCTAGGATAAGATAAGTGATCAATATACCATCAAGTCTACTCTGTAATTCTCGGCATGAAATTCAAAATACTGTTCTGGAAATACTTGGGGTTGGGCATTTGCATTTCATTCATCTGCATCACGCACTCACACTCCTGTTCTTATATGTGCTCATCCTGTTGAAAATGATAGTTTGCCTATATCTTTGTTCCCTTAACTTTGCATTGGGTGTTATACGATATGTATTGTAGAATATCTTGTCATGAGTTAATTAGACGGTTTAGGAAATTTGCTTCTAGGCTCCGGCTCATGGCATTCGTGCCACAGGTGAAGAAGAAGAACAGTTCGAGGAAGGCACGTTTGTTGAGGAAGGAGATTTTGAAGAAGGGGTAGTGTGGTAGGTGCAGGGTAATCCCAATGACGCAAATTGAAGACGTAGAATACTTACTTTTGATCTTTCGTTCAGTTTTCCACGGACATAATGTAACTGTTGTTAAGCTTTCTAGATGACTTACTTATTAAGTATTTTGAACAATCTCTGAACCGTTAATGATGTAATAGTTACCTTATGTATTTATGAACATCCAGTTAGAATATGTCCCTTATTTATAGTTACATATGTTTTGACATACCCGGGGAATGTGGTGTCACAATTGGTATCAGAGCATAAGTTTACTGAACCTTCAGGCCTTGGAAAAATGGGAGATTACGAATTCTGTAGCGTAGAAATTCTGTAGAATGTCTGTACTACTAATTTATCACTTATAATTTTAATAACTTAAATTTTTTACCTTAGAAGTTTTCTCTATCTTTCCTTTCTTAGGATAGCATCCGACGCAGAACCAACGGGGGAACCATGGACAGGACTAGAACCTGAAGATTCAGATCCAAAAGAGGACCCGGAGGAGATACCTATAGAGGTGCAAGAACCGATTGACACCATCCCTTTAGCATGGGTTTTTCCAGAGGAATGGCAGGCCAATGCAGATGACAAAGGTGATGAGATGGAGATAGACGAAGAGCCAAACGTGGAAGAATTCGATGCTGATGAGAAGAAATGGCAATTGATTTCCTGTACGAACAGTTTGAGGTGCCACTACCCGAGTCTAAGGAAGACGAAGCAGCTGATACCGCCATTTACTATAGTCGCCCGGAGTGCCAAGGCTTCTGTGTAGGGGATCGCATGTACGCCAGGTTATGTCTGGAGCACATGTGTTTGTGGAGAAAATCGGAGGCCTTCTCGCGCTACCTAAGACCAGTACGTGTAATCGAAAAGTGCAGCCGAAGACTTTATCGCTTAGACTTTCCTCCCGAGTTTAAGACGTGAATGGGGGATGAGCTGATCATAAGGTGGATGCAGTACCAGAGGCCAACAGATGAGTGAGGAATCATCAACCCGCATGATCCGGCCATTAACTTTGACGACCCCAAGACATATCGAGAGACTCCGATCACCATAACCAACAGAGTATAGATGGGGCCGAATAGTGTCTGGCACGTTGAGGTGCAGTGGTGTTGCTACAACATTATCGAGGCGACCTGGGAACGCGAGTCAATTGTTCGCCACTTTTATCCACATTTGTTTGTTTAGATGTTAGCGTGATAGCTTTGTACATTTCCTTTTGATTTGAAAATTGTAAGTGTGTTGTGTGAACTTGACAAACTTGTCTTGACTATGAGTTGAAATGAAATATAGACCTTTGATGTCAAAATCTCCGTAAGCAGTTTTATAACTGTTAACCTAACTCTATAAAATTCCTACCCATAATAAACAATTAAGAACTGAGATAACTCCCAGAATCGTAACACTCTTTTTTTGTTATTCGAGAATGGCGGGTAGAAGACCTAATCACCAACAAGCCAACGGACCCACCAATGATGAGGCACCGGAACTAGCTCAAGTGCTACGAGAATTAGCCGCCAGCATCAATAGCCTGCACGTACGTGACCGAGTCTGGTTTCTATCAGAGTTAAGGAGGCAACGAGCCCCGACGTTTCGAGGGGGAGTAGAACCGAGGGAGGTAGAGGAATGGCTGAGAGCAATCAAGAAACTGTTTAACTCAATGGGAGTCTAGGATGAGACCGACCGAGTAGCCTTAGCTGCCCATCTGCTAGAAGGAGAAGCTGATCATTGGTGGACTCTGATCACCAATACCCAGGTGGTAGCGACTTTGACTTGGGAGCAATTTGAAAGTCTATTTTTGGAGAAATATTTCCCAGCCCCTTTTCATCAAGGGCAAATCCAAGAATTTTTGGAGCTTAAGCAAGGGACAATGACGGTAACGCAGTATGTGAACCATTTCAAGTAGTTAAGCCGCTTTTCCACGACCGTCATACCCGACGAAGAATCTAAGGCACGAAAGATCGAATGGGGCTTAGAGCCATCTATCCGAGTAAGGGTGATCTGCTTGCAACTCCCCACCTATACCCAAGTAGTACGTGTAGCCCTGCTAGCCGAGACAGATCAAGCAAACTCTAGAAAGACATGGAACCAGAAGAAATGAAGTACCAGCTCCGGAGGACTGGTAAGGACCAACCAGGCATTTATCCCCAAGAAACCATATTACCGAGAGTACCAACAAAGCCGATTGAGAGAACCCCCCGCGACATCTGTGAGGTGCTTCGAATGCCGCCAACCGGGACACGGGAGGTATGAGTGGCCGCACCTTGCACAAAAGAATCTGAACAATCAACCCCAGCAGTGGAGGCAACCTCAGACCCAGCAACCTAGGTTCCCGCAACAAGTCAAGGTCGCCAAGCCAACAATTCAGCAGCAAAATGAAAGAGGGAGACCACCGCTTAATAAAAATCAAAGACCCCAAGGAGGCTTGGGCAATGGACAGAAGGCTGAAAATCTCAAGAACAACAATGGGAATCGACCAATGGGAGGCCGCATCTTTGCACTACAGGAAGAAGAACTAGAGAATACCCAAGTTATACAAGGTATGCTCGTATTGTTCAATACCTTAGTGAATGTGTTATTTGATTCTGGAGCATCCCATTCTTTTATATCTCTAGATTATGTGAAGTCCCTGCTCTTAGAACCCGAGATATTAGAACAAACCATAAGTGTCCTCACACCTTTAGGAAATCAAACCCGAGTAGACTCTGTCTGTAAAGCCTGCACGTTACGAATAACCAGTACATCTATGACCTGCGACCTACGAGTCATGGATTTCAATGGCTATGATGTAATCCTTGGAATGGACTGGCTATCGGGTCACCATGCTATCATCGACTGCCGACAAAGAAAAATATGGGCGCAAGCAGAAGACGGCACCACTGTGCGAATCCAAGGAGAACGATGCGAGATTCTGACCCCGAGTAATGTTAAGGATAGCAAATCGAGTAATTTTGTAGGGAGGTTAACGTGTCTACTTGCTAACACGAACGTCTCATCAACCCCCGAGTTACCCCAAGTAGTGTGCAAATACAAAGACGTATTCCCGGAAGAACTCCTTGGATTACCCCCGCATCGTGAGATCGAGTTCACGATAGAACTTCAGCCTAGAACTGTACCGATTTTGATCGCAGCCCACCACATGGCACCCATCGAACTGAAAGAATTGAAGATCCAGCTCCTGGAACTACTCAGCAAAGGTTTTATTTGCCCTAGTACGTCACCATGGGGAGTGCCAGCACTATTTGCCAAGAAGAAGGATGGAACCCTACGTCTCTGTATCGACTACCATCTGCTAAACAAGGTAACAATCAAGAATCGATACCCCTGCCTCGTATTGATGATCTCTTCGACCAATTGCGAGGATCATCTTGTTTCTCAAAGATCGACCTTCGATCCGGATACCACCAACTTTGAGTCATGGAGGAGGATATACCGAAGATAGCCTTTAGAACCCGATACGGACATTATGAATTCGTAGTCATGCCTTGGTTTAACCAATGCCCCAGGAGTTTTCATGAGTTTGATGAATAAACTCTTTCAGCCCTACCTCGACCAGTTTGTAGTAGTCTTCATAGATGACATCCTTGTATACTCCCGATCTGAAGAAGAGCATGAGCAGCATCTGAGAATTATCTTGCAGAAGTTAAGAGAGTCACGACTCTTTGCTAAGGCAAGCAAGTGTGAGTTCTGGTTGCACGAAGTGAAATTTCTGGGACACGTAGTGTCTAAGGAAGGAATAGTTGTGGACCCCGCCAAAGTAGAAGCTTTTTTGGAGTGGAAACCACCTCGGAATGTTTTTGAAGTTTGTAGTTTCCTTGGACTAGCAGGATATTACCGGAGATATATCCAGGACTTCTCGAAGTTGGCACGCCCAATGACCAGATTAACGTAGAAAGGGGTGAAGTTTGAGTGGAATGATAAGTGTGAGGCAGCATTCCAAGAGCTCAAGAAGAGATTGACCAGTGCCCCGATCCTTATCATACCCGAACGAGAGGTTGGGTATACGGTGCATTGTGATGCATCAAAGGATGGTTTAGGATGTGTACTAATGCAGAATGGTAAGGTGGTAGCTTACGGATCAAGACAATTGAAACCACATGAGCAAAATTACCCTACCCACAACCTGGAACTTGCGGCAGTGGTGTTCGCACTAAAGTTATGGAGACATTACCTCTGTGGAGAACGATTCGAGATTTTTATCGATCACAAAAGTCTGAAGTACCTATTCACCCAAAAGGATCTTAATATGAGGCAGCGTCGCTGGATAGAATACTTGGAGGATTACCAGTTTACATTAGCCTATCACCCAGGCAAGGCAAATGTCGTGGCTAACGCCCTTAGCCGAAAAACGAGGAGCACGATGGCTAGTATGGCCTCAAGGGAATGGAAGATGATGGGAACGGTCAATGAATTTTGATTTCAACCAATAGAATCAGAGGACGAAAGTAGTTTTTGTTTAACGGTGGCGACAACAAATCTCCGTTAACGAGTCGTGGAAGCCCAAAAGTACAACAAAGAATCTGAATTTATCCGAAGGCATCTGATTGCGAAAGAACCAAAGCCATGATGGGTAGTCAGCAAGCATGGACAGTTGACCTACTAAGGACGACTTTTCATACCTAATGTTGAGAATCTGAGAAGAGATATCCTGAGGGAGCATCACCAGTCACTTTTGCTGTTCACCCCGGAGAGACAAAGATGTATCATGATTTGAAGAGGCAGTATTGGTGGAATGGCATGAAGAATGATGTAGCAGGTTTTGTTGGCAAATGCCTTAACAGTCAGCAAGTTAAAGTCGAACACCAAAGACTAGGAGGGACTCTCCAACCCCTGGAGATACCTAAGTGGAAGTGGGAACACGTTACCATGGATTTTATCTCTGGATTACCGAGATCGCCAGCAGGACATGACTCCATTTGGGTAATCGTAGATCGCCTCACCAAATCAGCGCACTTCCTACCAGTTCAAACTTTTAAGAAATTGAAAACCCTAAGTCAGAAGTACATTTCGAAAATCGTACGTCTTCATGGAATTTCGTTGTTCATCATGTCAGATTGAGATCCGCATTTTACCTCACGATTCTGGCAAAGTTTGTAGACCGCCTTAGGAACGGAGCTTTGCTTCAGCACCGCCTTTCACCCGCAGACTGATGACCAATCTGAACGTACAATTCAGACACTGAAAGACATGCTTCAAGCCTACGTCATAGGCTTCAAGGGACACTGGGAGAAATACTTACCGTTGGTCGAGTTTTCTTACAACAACAGCTATCAATCCAGTATTGGCATGCCACCATATGAAGACCTCTACGAAAGATCGTGCCGTTTGCCAGTTTGTTGATTGAAGCGGGAGAAAACATACTTCTTGGACTGGACTTAGTACTGACCATGTATTCCTGAAGATTCAACCACGAAGAGGGGTGATACACTTCGGTCAGAAAGGGAAGCTAACTCTAAGATATATTGGACCGTTCGAGATTCTAGCTAAGGTTGGGGAAGTGGCATATCGTCTGGCTTTACTACCTCAACTCGCCAACGTTCATAACGTATTTCATGTATCGATTCTAAGGAAGTATGAACCTAACCCTACCCACATTCTGGATTGGAAAGAACTACATGTTGATGAGGTTATCACGTTTGAAGAGCAACCAGTGAGGATTATCGATCAATGAGACAAGATTCTTCGAGGAAAGACCATTCTGCTCGTCTGAGTTCTTTGGAAGCACAACGGGATTGAAGAATCCATGTGGCAGCGGGAGGAAGCTATAAGGACAAGTCATCCCCAATTTTTCGCATATTAAGGTACGATATGAAATTTTGAGAACAAAATTTATTTTAGGGGGATAGATTGTAATAACTCGGCTCAAATCCTAGTATTAGCGATGGAGAGATGATAAGAACCTAAGTCGTCACATGAAAAAGGAAAAATCCTAAGTAACCCAAAACCCTAATTTTGACCTAAAAACCCTAAAAGAGACCAAATACTCAAAGGTAAGGCCCTAGCACTCAAGAAAGTCTCAGAATACCTTAAATTAAGTAAATAACATAAAATTATAAATTAAAAAAAAATTTCATAATTACGGTAAAATGACCATTTTGCCCTTAGTACAGTAAAAGGTCTTAAAAATTTAAAATTTGACACATAAACAACCAAAATTAGATATTTATACACAATTAATTAATAAAATATAAAATAACAACAAAAATGACCAAAATGCCGTTGCATGGCCAGCCACCGAGGAGTATATGCCCAAAAAGTTACTTTTTTCTTTTTAAGCCTAAAAATGAGAAAACAAATGTATAAATTGAGCATTATTTTTACCTAATACTTTTTATATAAGTAATATATATAATAACATAATTTTATAAGTCAACAAAAGCAAACAAATAATTATTTAAGATCTCTACACAATAAATAAGTCGAAAAGTCAATTCTAGTCAATCTAGCTTAAATTAACTTAAAAGCCTACACTTATTTATTTAATTGCTATCAAAGTAATGATAAATCATGGAATGACTAAATTAATTATAAATATATTAATATAATAGATTTTGGTAAGTTTAGATACGAAAAAGATACATAAAACTAATATTTTATGCAATTATATTCACAAAAATGAACCAAAATACCATTTAAAATCCTAATTAATCACAAGATCAGCTTTTTAGTCTTCCAAACTTGCCATAGCCGGACCCACTGCCCCAAAACCTGATTTTTGTAAGTCTTGAATAAATACTACCTCCCATGCAACCAATGAAAATTTTAGAAAATTTAAATTTTATTTAACCACCACAATTACACTTCATTTCATCTTTTTTTTTTATAAAAACAAGACCTTAGTCTCACTCTCCTTCATGTATTTCGCCTGAGAGAGTGTGAGAGAGAGGCTCCAAAAATTTTAAGTGTTCTAAGAGAGAAGGAGAGAAGAAGAAAGTAGGAAGGAAGAGAAAGGAAGAAAGGCTCAAGGGAGGTACAATAAAACTAAGTCCTACTTTTCTTCATCCATTTGAGCATCAAAAGAGCTAAGCAACTCCTTCAAATCCTCTAATATTCTCCCCTAAGATACCCCTCAATCCATCTCCATAACAAACCCTAAGAAAATAAAACAAAGAATGAGTCAAAAAGGCATCATAGGAGTAGAACATGAGCTATATGTGTAAGATTGTGTTTTGTGTGAGCTTACATGTGTATATTTTTAAGTTTTATGACTTGTGTGTAATCTGGAGTTTTGATTTATGTGAGTTTACAGCATGTATGCAAAGAAAATATGTCAAAAATGTACACAACATAAGCTAAGCAACCAAAATCCTAAGTAGCATGATTTTTTGGACTTACTTACTTTGTGCCACCAAGTTTAAAACATCATAACTAATTGTAGAAAAATGATCTTAAAGTGATATTTGTGTCCAGAGCTATATTTTGGAGTTCTATTTCATAAAAAATTGGTTTGAAGTGATTTCGTTAGGTAAAACTCCAGATATCTCATTTTTTCCAAAGAGTGTCAGATCTTGACCACTATGCGTTGCAGACCTAAAAACCTTAAGTTAGAGTACGAACCGAGCTTCGGTCAAAACATAAAACTTGTAGAGAACATATTTATATTTCTGTCCACAAAAATTGAACCCAAACAATGATGTCTTAATAGGTCAAAAGCCTTCCCAAAGTCACTATTATGGTTCAGTGACTGATAGACATCTCTATCACACATTTTTGTGAGAACAAAAACCAAACCTTTTAGAAGCCATATCCAAAGGTGGTAAAAATGAAAAATTTAGCTAACATATTAAACTAAATACTGAGAAACAATCAGCCCAAAATACCCTCAGATGATACCCCAAAGGTTTTGAGCATTTTCTGTTAAAAACACACTCTGCAGACCCTTTTTAGGGTGACCGAACCCTTTTTACAAATTGGGCAAAATCTCAACCTTTTTCCAAACAACTTGCCTTACCACAAAACATGAAAATTGTAGGGGTTACCTTAAAATAAAAGCTCACCCAAAATTAGATCCATAGCCCTTTAAATGATACCCCAGAACCGTGGCCAAAAGAGGCCCAATTTCTAAGGTTTTCTCTATAAAATGCTGAAGGGTTTTTATTAAAATAAAATAAATGACTTTTTTACTTTAGGAACTGACCTTGATGATAAACATTAAAGTTTTAGGAAATATTTTTATCTAATTGGTGTTAAAATTTCAAAAATTAAATCAATGCCTATGTGCTTCGAAACACTGTCGTAACTTTAAAACTAGTAATTTTACTTGTACCTAAATTTGGCTAAGTGTTTGAATGGTATGTTACTTATGAGACTTGAGTGTGTGAACCTTATATGAACTTTGTGAGTAATTAGTGTATGAAAATGATGCTTTTGATGAGATGAACTCATGCCAATGGTTCGAGTCTGTGTTGCCTAAATTCTGGTTATGCTTCGTATGCATGTACTTAATACTTTAGCAAGTTGTACCATGTGCCATGTCATGTTTATATACTATGCAATGATTAATTGTACACGAGAGGCATATTGCACATCATGGGCATTTCTCTATTTCATCTTGGGTTATCGGAGTTCCCTTCATGTCTTTTGATTGGGTTGGGTGACATGGAAATCAATTATTCAGTGGTTGTGGATCTAAAGCGTCCCTGGTTGCCAGATGTGATATTAAATTGGAGGTTTTTATTATAAAAGGGGGATTTAGGTAACATGGAATCGTCACTAGATTTCATTAGACTTTGCGTTGACGCTTAACGAGCATCCTAGTACTTAATGTGGGATCGGTTGGTTCGGATAAGGATGGATAAAACTGGTTGGCCCGCCCCCATGTCATTGTCATGAGTAAAACTGCTGAGGCATGTAGCCATGGCGAGCGTTTACTTTTCACAGCGCGGCTAAGATATGGTAAGTGATCAATATACCATGAAGTCTACTCTGTAATTCCCGACATAGAATTCATGATACTGTTCTGGAAATACTTGGGGTTGGGCATTTGCATTTCATTCATCTACATCACGCACTCACACTCCTGTTCTTATATGTGCTCATCCTATTGAAAACGATAGTTTGCATATATCTCTGTTCCCTTAATTTTGCATTGGGTGTTATATGATATGTATTATAGAATATCTTGTCGTGAGTTTGTTAGACGGTTTAGGAAATTTGCTTCTAGGCTCCGACTCATGGCATTTGTGCCACAGGTGAAGAAGAAAAACAGATCGAGGAAGGCTCGTTTATTGAGGAAGGAGATTTTGAAGAAGGAAGAGTGTGGCAGAAGCAGGGTAATCCCAATGATGCAGTTTGAAGACGTAGAATACTTACTTTTGATCTTTTATTCAGTTTTTCATGGACATAATGAAACTGTTGTTAAGCATTTTAGATGACTATACTTATTAAGTGTTTTGAACAATCTCTGAATTGTTAATGATGTAATAGTTACCTTATGTATTTATGAACATTCGGCTAAAATATGTCCCTTATTTATAGTTACATATGTCCCGACATGTCCGGGGAACGGGGTGTCACAAATGGCATCCTCTCTAAAATTTTAGTTCACTAAGTATAAGAACTTATACTTTGCATCCTTCGCCAATCACAAGGTAATCCCTTGTCGTTTTATAAATTTTTGTTTCCTTAATTCCATCGAAATGTAGTTTTCTGAGTTGTTCACCGACGTCGATTAGATGAACTTGCTTCAAATCTGTGACCACCACTATCCCACACTAGTGAGACTTTTTTACGCTCATTTAAAATCACTGATACCTCTAAAAACACCATCACCACTTGGGTGAACGGTGCAGACATCTCCCTTCCCCATGTAATGTTTTTTACCAAAGTCTTTCGACACTTCAGTGTTGATCATACCTTTGAAAAGGGGAATCCCTTTTCAAAACATGATCTGTATGGTAAGTCCACCCTAAAACATATGCAAATCTCTAAAATTGATGGTGTTTGGACTACTTGTCGTGGTACCCCCTCTGCTAGTAGGACCCTTCTCCCTCCCTCTAGTCGATCAAATTCCCACATTCCCTTTAATCCATCTTCCTCTATTCCCTCTCACACTAGACCAGATGTTGCTAGTCCCTCCTCCTCCTCCTATGTTCTTCCTTCTCCTCCCCCTTCTATTGATCCTGCTTCTGCTCATCTAGTTGGTCCATCTTCCAAGCAATATGCTGATCTTGTCACCCATGTCAGAGGTTTGACCTCTTCTCTGGCATCTCTTCATGAGAAGGTTGATGTAGACCTTTACGACATTGGTTATAAGGTGTCTTCCATTTCTGACACTCTCACAAGTCTTAAGAAGACCATTAGGATTTTGAAAATAGATGTAGAGAATGCCTGTGATGATGGCAGTTTCTTAGTAAGAAGGTGAAGAATAGTGTTAACGCCATTGCGGATGCCAACCTCGATATCCCCCAACAAGTTCGGAAAGAATATGATAAAGGCGTAGTTCTTGCTGTCTAGTAGAACTCCAGAAAAGTGGAAGAGCATTTTACATGGATCAAGGAGGCATGGGCCAGGTAATTCAAGCCAAAGAAAATGAAGGATGAGAAAGCTGCTTGGTTGAGACGTGAGGCGGACTTGGCTCTAGAAGCCACATTTGTAGCCATAGAGGCTAAAGAAAAATTTGATGAAAGGGCAGCCCTCCTCCAAGGAAAAAACATATGAAAAGAAAAAGAAGCAAGAAGAGCAGCCTTCAAGAAGCAGATGGATATTTTTTATGATTCCAAAAGGGGAGAAGAGAAAACAAGTAAGAAGAAGAAAAGGAGAAGGAAGAGAAGAAAAGAAGAAGATCAAGATGGGCATGGCGTTTTTGTGTTTTGTTGATTGAAGGAGAAGATGTAACTTAAAACATACATTTTTGTTTTTCTGTTTTGTTGTGAATGGTGTGGAAGTGATTGTTTTTGAAATCTTTATGGATGTTTGACTATTGGTTTTGGACGAACAATTAACATGTTGGTTGTATAAAATTTACCTTTTGTGAAATGGCATCTCTCAATTTCATATCAACTGTTGTATAATCGCCCTGCAATTCTTTTTAGAATGTCAAGTATTGTATTACTATATTGAGACTGTTGAATACTTAAGCTTTGTAGAACTGTTGCATACTTTTCATTGCCTAAGATCAATTAACATCTGATGTTGCACATTCTATTGAAAATGGATATTATATTGCTGATTGAATGTCTTCTTGTTACGTTTGCTCATTTAATTAAGACATAGAGAAAAGGGGAGAACCCTTGTCCAATTTTATTTAAAGTGTTTTCTAGAAAATGTTATAATCATCAGAAAAGGGGAGATTGTTCGTCTAAAAGATTTTTAATTAGATTTTGATAATTTTTATAATTCATTTTCTTAATTAATTTGATTTAAAAGATTATATTTAATTATTTTTCAAAAGGTAAGTGTTGACACTACATGACTAATGAGTTGACACCTTATGCCATTTGTGTTGACACGTTGCATCAAATGGGTTAACACTTAGTGTTCTGGAAAAGAATGTTTGATATCGACACCAATTGATAATTGAGTCGACACCTTAAGGCAAATCACGCTTGAAATTCTCAAGTGTATCGACACAAATGAAATTTAGGGTCGACACCTTAACTACTTGGCTTAAGATGTTTCAGGAACTCAAATGAGTAGCCACCAAATAGTTTTGGGTCGACACCTCCAGTATTGGACCCGGATCCACATTGAGTTGATACCAATGAAGATTGGGTCGACACCTCACTCCCTTTGTGTCACACCCCAAAACCCAGGGTCACGTAAAAGCCCACCGAACCACCATAACCACGCAAGCCCAAACAGGTCAAGAAATAAACAAAAACTGGGTTTAATTTGTAAACAATCAACCAAAATATATATGTATATCGTTTGGAATCAAAAATGTTACACAATGTCCTCCTCTCAAGACAACACACATTCCATTCCATACATGCATAATTTATTGCCTCAAGGCTTACAAAACTTGCTTCCAAGAACAAGCAAAACATGTAACAGTACATGGTTCCATAACAAAAAGGAAAACTAAACAAAGTCTTTTGCCACCTTGGGCACTTCTAGATCATCCCCCGTGATCACCTACACCTGAAAAAGATTTTCACAAATCCCACAATGTGAGCCGAAGCCCAATAGAAACAGACTATAATGCCGTAAAGTAGGATATGCAATCACATAGCATAAAATTGACTCAACCAAACGAGCCTCAAAATGGTTTTTCGTCCTTAAACCCCCGCATTTCATATAATGCAAATAACACCTAACAGTTAAAAAAATAGTAACAAAACGTTATTTTCTTCTTAATTCACACAACCGACAATGATCCCTATGTACCGACTCTGTCACACTCGGAACAAATGTAACAACTATAAACTCCTACCCATTACCCTAGACCCAAGCCATATAAAGACCTACTATGTAATGACAAATTCTATACGAAGTCACGACAACGCACGCCTCACACAGGGGTAACCACTTCATTTATGAGGATTTACCCGAAGGAGCGAAGCACCTACTTGCGTAAAGTTTTCAGACTTTCACCAAGGTACAATGGCGGCCTAAATACACACGCACTGTCACAGCACATCTGTCGAATCATTAAAAATAAACACGTAGCTTGACTACGAAAATATTTAAAACAGTACATTAATCATGTACAAAACATCAAACGGCCATCCGCTACATCATCCATTAACCATGGAGACGAAACGACATTTTCAAAATGTTTCCAATGTTTCTACCAAAACGTTTAAAAACCAAGACTCAACCCCAAGGGTTAGCTCTAACCCTCCAAAACACGATTTTCAAGATTTTACATAGATCCCTCCATTTTCAAATTACCTTTTTAAAACCATGGACCTCCATATGTCCAAACAACATGTAATAAAGCAAGAAATATGCAAAACATGCTTTTTTATCCGAACAAACATGGTTTAAACATAAAATCCAACATGTAAAGCATTTTTCAATGGTAGAAAAGCATATAATCGCACGCAGCACCCTTTAAAGACAAGATAGTCTAGGATCCTATCTTGTTGAGTCAAAAACTCGATGCCTTGAAAACCGAACTTTGTCGAACGAGATTCCGTCCAGAAGAACGAAGCCCTCGGCACGGATACTAAGAATCCACTGTCCAATCACCAAAAACCATGCCCGAGCCTACTAAAAAGCTAGAGAGAAAGTAGAGGGAAGAAACAAAACTTGTTCAAGAAGCTAAAGTTTTAAAATATCTTTCAAAAGGTTGATATTTATAAGCTTAGCCCTGCACAGGAAGTCAGTCGACTGGACCCAACCAAGTCAGTCGACTGAAGAGCTATTAAAAAACCAAAAAAATTCTCCACCGCCACAGGTTAGTCGACTGAACGTCCAACCTCAGTCGACTGAACCACCAACCAGAACATCCAGTCAACTGAATGCACCCCCTCAGTCGACTGGAAAGATATTAGCAACACATGAAATTTCTCCAGTGTCCAGGTTAGTCGACTGATCCCCCAACATCAGTTAACTGAACCCCTAGCCAACTAAAAAACTTCATTGATTCACGCACAGGCCCCAATCAAACCGATCAAACACGACCCCAAACAATCATAAGAACATAAACCAACATATCATGCATTTTTAAACGGTAAAAACACATATAACGCATGATGTTCTAAAACAAAGAAGCCAAAGCTAACACATCAAACAAACATGATGAAAAAGAAAAGGGACCGGGTCTCACACTTTGCGGAGTTCATTTTGGGTCGACACCAAAGTGTTTTGAATAGACACCAAGTGATTCTCTGGGTTCCAGACTGCGGCTTCTACAGGTTGATACCAAATTCACATGTGTTGACACCTAGACACCCTCTGGAAAATAAAATATGATATCCTAGTATCCCACATGTGGGCGGGCTACTGAGTGGGTGGGTCAATAAAAGACTGGTAGGCTACTGCACGGGGACGTCCAACCCTAAGGGTGGTAAATTGTGATATCCTAATATTCCACATCGGAATGGAAGAGGGAGTTCCTAGGCTATAAAGAAAAAATCTTGGACCCTTATATAGCAACGGGGCCTTTTCTCAGGTGGTAGAGACCTTAACAAAACTCCGTAGTTAAGCGTGCTTGAACGGGAGTAATGGAAGGATGGATGACCTCCTGGGAAGAACAAAACTGTGAACACTTTTGCCCAAAACAAACAATATCAGTTCCATGTGAAGAGTCAGCGTGTTACACAAAATGAGTTGACACCAAAGATAACTGGGTCGACACCAGGACTACAAGCCATTTTTCATCTCCAATTCAAAAGTGTCGACGTGTCACAACCCGAACCCCAAGTCCATGAACTAAACCCCAGGTCATACATTACAAGAACTACATTCATTGATAGCTTTCCAAACATAAGAGAAATGTTTCATAAATGCCTTCAAAAGATTCAAACCATAGAACCAAGTTTCAAAAACTCATTTATAAAACCACAAAAGAGTTTATGGTAACGTACATTCAACCTTAGACCATCTTTTCAATTACATTCATTTCCTTAACATTATGTACAAACAAAACGTAGAGTAAAAGAAATGCTAGGTCCATCCGCTAGCCCTCTCCCAAAATGCATCCATAGCCTAGGTGTCATCCCTGCTTCTCGGAACCTGAAATTTGTTTAACATACATACATGAGCCGAAACTTGTAGGATAAAGATTTACTCAAATGTAATGCATGATTTGTAACCTGTGATGGGTGTAACCGAGATAAACACGCAAGTTTCACCAAATCATTTTCCATTGCATTCGTTCTTTATTTCTTTGATTACAATCATTAAACTCTTTTCAAATCATATCTTCCTTCCACATTATCAACATTTTTATCTCATTACCCAGTTGTTCACAAACCGTATTATATCTAATAAACCGATGTCGGGCGCAGCATATAGAAACCTCTCCTTATTAATTCCCAATAGGCTACGCGAAACCAGTGGGTAATAGATAGCCCTATAACTCACCACTACACAACATCACATTTTGGGGGCTAACCTGTGGGCATTTGATCCCCATCTTGCGCAAGTTTTCAGTCTCTTATTGCGGAGCCTCAGGCCCATCTTAATCCACATCAATCCATATGGTTCATTATTTGTTCATTACATTTATTTTCACAACCCGGGAGTCCAACTCACAATTGGTTCCTCTCCCAATCATTGCCACAAATTATCATTTCGATACCAAATTCAAATTTCCCATGTCACTTCCCAACCACATTTTGTTTTAGTATTCATCTTTCCTTTCAAATCAAATGCATCATCTACTTTAATATGTAATTTCTCATAATTCCTCTCTTTTACAAATTTTGCAAAGCACCGACAACACGAGGGTAATGCAATTAAAAATCCTACCATTTTAAAAAGGACAATACCCATCATGTGCATATATATGAAACCCTCATTTGTTGTAAAGAAAATCTAACCAATTGCTCCATACTTGTATCCCAACCCCACTATAGTTACATAGGTGTATCAATAGCCCCAAGGGACAAGAAATTTTGTAAGAAAGCCCATTAATGATCAAAATAACGTTTTTGCAAAATATTTAGCCAAAAACGGATGATAAATGGCTAAGAGCATTTGACATACCCTCACTATTTTAATTATAACTTTTTCAACAATAAGAATTTTCTTGTGAGAGTAGTCTTATTGGAAAGAAGACTTTTAGGGCTTCAGTTTGAGTACAAAAATGACCAAATTAGGAGTCCAAATGATGGAAATATGATCAAAAAAATTTGGCACAGTGCAGCAGTCTACTCGAGCGGACGGGGGTTCACTCGAGCGCCCAAAACCTCTACCATGTGACCGCTCGAGCTGACAAGACTCCGATCGAGTGCGCTGTCACCCGAGAAAAACCCTAAAACTTCTCCTGTTTTTTATTCCAAGCCTTAAAACACCTAAACACTCACAAATAAGCTTCAAATCCCTATTTTCACCCCATAAGCATTGAATTCCAAGTCTCTTAAACCCATTTTATAAAACAAATCTTCAAAGACATGGTTAATTACTTCTCAAAAACTCCCATTTTAATAAAACCTAACTCAACCCACATATACCTATCAAATTTTCAAGTTTCACATGAAATCAACTAGATTTTTACTCATAAACAAAGTATCAACGAAAATCAACACACACATATGACAGAATTTAGATCCTACCTTGAATCTGCTCACAAGGTTAAGATTCCTTTTGGTCTCCCACCTAGGGTTTGGATTTTTGGGTGTTCTTGCCTCCTTAATGCTTTATCTTCAATTTTCTTACTCCAAAGCTAGATCTTCACTCTTGATCTCTCCCAATCAAGCTTCAATCTTCAATTTGAATAGAAGAAAGCCAGCATTTCCTGTGGAAGAGGTAATTCTCCCTCAAGGAGAGAAAGGGAGAGAAAGAGAGAGAGAGAAAAGGTGAGAAATGAACATGGGTGATGCCTCACGTGGCTGAGCATAAATGATATATATATATATATATATATATATATATATATATATATATTCAAATTCTCTCCATGGCTCAAGAACGTTGTAAACCCATCCAGATATCCCGCTTGAGCAGACCCCCACCGCAGGAGCGGTGATCCCTGAAATTGAAATCCAGCAATTTTCTTTGAACTAAACTCTAATCTCCAACTTCACTCTCATTACTTCATTTTAACTTTTTCCATTAACATGTTTTCAAAATTAATCATTATTTTGTATCTTAAAATCATTCCACAACTCATTAATTCGATTACAAATGACTATTTTATTGAAATGCATACTCAAAATTTTATCACACCACAACATTTAACTTGAAGCGAACAAAAACAAAATAAGCACGTACTGGGTCGTCACAACCTTCCCCCCTTTTAGAATTTCATCCTTGAAATTCGATCCTTCTCAAGACTCAAACAGCTCGCGATACTTGGACCAGATGTTTGACTCTCTCTCCCAAGTCGCTTCTTTCATACTATGATGTCGCCATAACACCTTTACATAGGATAAGGTCTTTCCTCGTAAAATTTGTTGTCGTGTGTCCAAAATTTTCACCGGTGGTTCTTCATAAGAAATATCTTCTCTTAGCCTCAACTCTGACTAATCTATCACGTGTGAGGGGTCGAGCTCATATTTTCTTAACATCAACACATGTAAAACATCGTGTACAGTTGAAGGCCGTGGTGGAAAGGTTAGTCGATACACTACCTCCCCAATTCGTTCAAGTATTTTGAAAGGTCCTATAAACCTTGGTGATAACTTTCCACCTTTACCAAACTTCGCCAAGCCTTTCTTCGATGATACCTTCACAAATACAAAATCTCCTACTTCAAACGATAATGGTCACCTTCGTCTATCGGCATAATTTTTCTGGAGACTCTGAGCCGTGACCAAACACCTTCGAATTATGGCAATCCTTTTGGTTATTTCTCTCACCAATTCGGGACCTAATAGTGATGCTTCTCCAACTTCGGGCCAACACAACGGAGATCTACATGGTCTTTCATATAAAGCTTCATACGGTGCCATCTCAATGCTTACTTGGTAACTGTTGTTGTATGCGAAATCAATCAGCAGTAGGTGATCCTCCCACGAACCACTAAAATCCAAAATTTGAATCGTACGCTCAGACTGACCATCTGTTTGAGGGTGGAATGCTGTACTAAAGAGCAAACTAGTTCCCAAAGCTGTCTATAAGCTCTGTCAAAATTGCAAGGTAAATCGGGATTCTCTATCCAATACTATCAACATTAGTACGCTATGCAATTGTTCAATCTCCTAGACGTAAAGTCTTCCTAGCTTATCCATCGAGTCGGTTGTACGCATCAGGAGAAAATGTGCAAACTTCGTCAATCGATCCACAATTACCCATATCACATTGCGTCCTTTTGGTGACCTAGGAAGGTCTGAAACAAAGTCCATCGTCACTTGTTCCGACTTCCATTTTGAAACTTGCAGTGGTTGAAGCGTGCTCGCCAGTCGCTGATGTTCTACTTTTACTTGTTGACATGTGAGACACTTAGCGACAAACAAAGTCGCATCCTTCTTCATACCTTTCCACCAAAATTATCGTCGAAGATCATGATACATCTTTGTAGTTCCCGGATGCACTGCAAGTCGAGAGTGATGAAAATCTTGTAGCACTTCTTCACGACAAGTCTCTTGTACAAACAATCTTCCCATAAATCTCAAGCCTTAGTTCGGTAAAAATGTCCAATCTTCGCGTTCTCATTGTTGGTGACGCGTTCTCCACACATTTGTGCCTCTTCGTCCAGTTATTGGGCCTCAATGACACAGTGTATCAATATAGGTAGGGAGACAATAGTGGACAAAGTAACACGATCCTCGGCCCCACCAAGATTAAGGTCAAATTCTCCAACCTCTTCCAACATTTTCCATTCTCGTATCGTGATCTGCGCTAAAGACTTCAAAGACTTTCGACTTAGGGCATCTGCTACAAAGTTCGCCTTGCCCGGGTGATACTACAAACTAAAATCATAGTCACCCACGTATTCCATCCATCTCCTCTGCCTCAAATTTAAATCCTTCTATGAAAATAGGTATTTGAGACTCTTGTGGTCGGAGAAAACTTTAAATCACTCTCCATTAAGGTAATTCCTCCACATCTTTAACGCAAAAACAACTGCTACCAGCTCTAAATCATGTGTTGGATAGTCCCTTTTATGAGTTTTCAGTTGCCTCGATCTATACACCACAACTTTGCCATAATGCATCAGCACACACCCTAATCCTTCATGAGATATGTCACAATATACTTCATAACCAAGACCCCTCTCAGGTATAATCAGTATCGATGCACTGGTTAATCGATTCTTTAATTCTTGAAAAGCATCTTCACAAGCGTCATTCCACGTGAACTTAACTCCCATTTGAGTGAGTCGTGTCAAGGGTGTCGCTAAACGATAAAAATCCTTTACAAAACGACGGTAATACCCTGCAAGGCCTGAAAAGCTTCTTGTTAGTAAACAGGCAACCCAAGAGGGGGGGGGGGGAGAATTGGGTTTCTTTTATATCAATGGAGAATTTAAAAAACTTTTCAGAAAAACCTTTTAATATCGCACTAAATCTAGATATGCAATTTATGAAATTACTGCAATAATTAAAAGGAGAGGGATAGAGATAAAAAACCAGACACCGGGATTTATAGTGGTTCGGCTTGAACTGAGCCTACGTCCACTCCTCAAGGTCTCCCTTGAGTGTTTTCACTAATCAGAATACTTCCGGGCGTATTCCAAGCCTTTACAAGCGTCAAGCTTCTACTTGAGCTATCTGAATGT
>JAULJZ010169294.1:0-24754 GCA_032270985.1 Heliamphora pulchella
ATATAATTTGAAATCTATATTGTATGTAGAGATTCCATAATTATACAAACGAATTAAATAAGAATTAATTATATAAATAAATATTAGTCTTTCATGTGTAGAGATTCCATTCCATAATTATACAAAAGAATTAAATAAAAGTTAATTATATAAATAAATATTAGCCTTCCATGTGTAGAGATTCCATAATTATACAAAATGAATTAAATAAAAATTAATTATATAAATAAATATTAGCCTTCCAACAATCACATAGGAAAGTGTGCCAAAAAGTACAAAAGTTGTACTTTTGACATATCTTGAAGATTTGTCCTCGAAACATGTATTTTTATACTGTATTGGGATTTTTTTTATATAAATTTAATAGTTCTGTATAGAATTAATATATTTAAATTCCACGTATCATTTTTCAAGCCAAATTTTGGATACTAGAAAATTAGGTCAATTCTATACATTAATCATATTTTGTGCCAAAATATCTTCTCGGATATTTTAAACATCTTTTTGATTCTTTTTAGCTGCAAGAATTTCATACAACTATTTTTTTCCAAGACTGTGAGACCCTGATCAGTTTTTTTTCGGCGTTTTTCGACGCGCGTTTAGCGTTTTTGCTTTAACATGTTTAAATGCTTTTTAGATGCATAATTGGATTTAGATATGCATGCGGGATAGGTTCCTGGGGCCGTAGGGTGTTGCGGTGCTAATTTCAAAATTTCTTTTTAAAAAAGAAGATATTTTGGAGGCTTATAAATATCTGGAGTTAGATATTTTTAAAACTTCTCCACTAAGTTTCTTCCTTTTTCTCTCTACCTTCTCTCAAACTTCTCGGGGGATCGGGGCTCAGTTTTCGGCAATCCAACAGCCAATCCTTGTTATTGGCATCGTGGTCTACGCATCTATCCGGACGAAATTCTATTCTGACGAAACTCGATTTTGCACGTGGTTCGAAGCGTCGGGTTTTTAACTTTTCGAGGTAGAATCCTAGACTCTCATGTCTTATAAGGGTGCTACGTGTGATCGTGTGTGTTTTTACCAGTTAGATTGCACTAGATTTGATTTTGTTTCAAAGTTAGTTTTTTGGGTTGAAAACGTGTTTTTAGTCGATTTCAGTGGATGGAATCGTGTTTCGGGTGTTCCTTTCGTGGTTTTTGGTGTTAGGCTTGTGTGCGTGGATGTCCAAGGGTGTTGGATGAGTGTTTGGAGGTTGAAACCCGTAGCTTCGAGGTGGTTTTCGCCTCGGTTCAGTCGATTGAACCGAGGAGGTCAGTCGACTGAACCATGGTTCAGTTGACTGGATCTTGAGGGTCAGCCGATTGGATCTTGGTTCTTGAGGTTCGATCGACTGGACCGTGGGGGTCAGTCAACTAGACAGTGTCTTGAGGCATTTTTGGCGAGATTCCAGTGTGTTGTTTGGGTCACCTGGAGGGGTGGTCCAGTCTACAGAACCTGAGCTGTTTTGTGTGGTTGTTAGATGGTTTGTTTCTTGGTTTCCATTTAGTGTTCAATGATATTCAGTTGATTGATTATGGGACTAATCGACTGAAATACCGTTGGATCCTTTTTGGGTTTCAGTTGGTCATGTTGTGGTTTCGAGGGTCGTGTCGTGATCTCGGGTGTTTGTTTAGGTGCCGTCCTCGGGGGTGACGTGCATGGATACATGTCGGTTGTTGGGGCACGGTTATGTGGTTCATGATTGGGTATGGAGCGTGTTTGGGCTCATAGCACCTTTGGAGGAAAGGTGGTGTTTTGTGACCTCGTGGTTTGAGGAGTTTAGCAATGACCTTCGGGTTAGGCTTGATTTTTTAGGTTGATGGTTGTCCCTGTGAGTGGATGTTGGGTTATGTGGTAGGTGGCATCATGATGTAAAGTCATAACTAGCTATGTGCATTTATAACTCTAATTTATTTATGTACGGATTATGTGGATGATTACATGGTTTTGGTATCGTTACGTGTAACGTGATTTTACGCTTTAAAATTCAAAGATTTTATAGGCATGGTTATGTGAGATATGAGGAACGGATGTATGTGGTGCATGTTGCATGGGTTGCAAATGTGGTGTGAGTAGCGTGTGTAGCATGTGACGTGGTTTGTGAAACATAGTGATAGTACGTGGCTTTATGCATCTAAACCCTGATTTAGTATGCATGTGTTGATTTGGTGTTATTCCTTAATGTTCAGTATTATCCTGTAGTGTTCAGTTTTATCCTTTAATATGCAATTTTACCCCGTGGTTTGCGATTTTACCCCGTGGTATAATCCCGTGGTCGGCGGTTTCATCCTGTAGCTTACGGTTAAATTTACGATTTTACCACGTGGTTTGCGGTTTTACCCCGTGGTCTATGGTTTTACCCCGTAGTATACTATTTTATCCAAAAAATGTGTGTTTGTGTACGGTTCTTTATCTCAATGTTAGGACTGTGGTTGTGGCTTGTGATCGCGGTTATACGCATATGTACTGCGTTATGTTAGAGTTGAGTTCTCTCGGTCTGAGAAGGTACATGGATTGCATGAACTGCATTGTGAGACGGATAAAACTAATTTCAAATTATTTTTAAGAGTCAAGTGAATCGCGATCTAAAAATATTTTTTCAATTGTTTTCAGGGCTCCTGTGAGTGAGTCAAAAGATGATTTATATCCTCGCTTTCTCGTTTGCATGTGAAAATTATTTTAAAGACTTAAAAGAGAGTTTAAAACTGCACCTCATTTTCCTAGCATGTTTAGCTTATATTACATGTGTTGCCTTGTATCTGCTGAGCTTTGGCTCACGGTGTGGGATTTGAAATATTTTTTAGGTACCGGTTACGCAGGTTGATCCGAGTTTGCTGGAGGGACAGAAGACCTGTAGTCTTCCTTTTTGCTTGTTTGAACATGTATGCTGTAACATGTTTTTCGGCGTTGGGGACGTGTATTGTAAGCCTTTTGTCGGTTATATACAATGCATGTATATTTTATTTGAGAGTGCATTCTCGGGTTGGGTGTTATATTTGGTTGTTTGTAGGTGTTTCACGTGATCCGGAGTTTGGGGAGTGACAAAGACAATCTTCCTAGTGTCTTTTTAGAAAGCTTCCTATTGTTCTTTTGACATCTTCAAGATTTGTCTTGAGAATATGCACTTTTATGGGATTAGTCGACTGAAATATTGTTGGATTCTTTTTGGGATTTAGTTGGTCATGTTGTGGTTTCGAGAGTCGTTTCGTGACCCCAGGTGTTTGTTTAGGTGCCGTCCTCGGGGGTGACGTGCATGACTAGATGTGGGTTGTTGGGGCACGGTTGTGTACGTCGTGGTTGGGTAAGAAGCGCGTTTGGGCTCATGGCACCTTTGGAGGAAAGGTGGTGTTTTGTGACCTCATGGTTTGAGGGGTTTAGCGTTGGCCTTTGGGTTAGGCTTGATTTTATGGGTTGTTGGTTGTCTATGTGAGTGGATGTCGGGTTATTTGACGGGTGGCGTCATAATGTGAAGTTATCTATGACTATGTGCGTTTATAACTGGCTATGTGCATTTATAACTCTAGTTTATTTATGTACGATTTATGTAAGTGAATTTCATGATTTTGATATTGTTACGTATAACGTGGTTTATGCTTTAAAGTTTAGAGTTTTATTAAGCATGGATGGGATAGATCTGTGGAATGCATGCAGGTGGTGCATGTGGTTTGGTCTTATGCATTAAACTCTGGTTTATTTGTGCCTATGGGTGTTCAGTGTTATCCTGTTGATTCGGTGTTATCCCGTAATATTCAGTTTTATCCTATAATATGCGGTTTTACCCCGTGATTGGCGGTTTTACCCCGTGGTTTGCGATTTTATCCCGTGGTCGGCGATTTCATCATGTGGCTTATGGTAAAGTTTATGGTTTTACCCCGTGGTTTGCGGTTTTATTCCGTGGTCTATGGTTTTACCCAGTAGTATACGATTTTATCCCGGGAATGTGTGTTTGTGTACGAATCTTTATCTCAGTGTTAGGACTGTGGTTGCGGCTTGTGAGCGCTGGTTATACACATCTGTATTGCGTTCTGTTGGAGTTGAGGTCTTTCGGTCTAAGAGGGTACATGGATTGCATAAATTATATTGTGGGACAGATAAAACTAATTTCAAATTATTTTTAAGTGTTGTGTGAATCGCGATCTAAAAACTCTTTTTCAACTATTTGTAGGGCTTCTGTGAATGAGTCAAAAGATAGTTTGTATCCTCGTTCTCCCGTTTGCATGTGAAAATTGTTTTAAAAGCTTGAAAAAGAGTCTAAAACGGCACGTCATTTTTCTAGCATATTTAGCTTATATTGCATGTGTTGTCTAGTATCTGCTGAGCTTTGGCTCACGTGGTGGAATTTGAAATATTTTTCAGGTACCGATCACGCAGGTTGATTCGGGGTTGTTGAAGAGGCGGAAGATCTATAGTTTTTCTTTCTGATTTTTTTCTGTGTCATGTATGTTTACATATTTTTTCGGTGTTGGAACCATGTAATGTAAGCCTTTTTGGCAGTTATATACAATGCACATATGGTTTAATTTGAGAGTATGTTCTCGGCTTGAGTGTTATGTTTGGTTGCTTGTGGGTGTTTCACGTGACCCAGAGTTTGGAGCGTGACAGTCTCCATTCTTTTGTGGTGTTAACTACACTTTTCGAAAGCAAAAATGAGAATTTTTATTCAGACCATAGATTGGAGGACTTGGAGAGTAATCGTTCAAGGTAACTTCACTCCCACTAAAACTGTAGAAGGTAAAGAAGTTCCTAAACTGGAAGAAGAAATGAATAAAAATGATATGAAGCAACTGCAAATAAACTCTAGTGCTATGAGTAAATTATATTATGGTTTAGATGGTAACGAATATAATCGAATAATGACATGTAAAAGTGCAAAAAAATATGAAAAAAATTAGACATTACTTATGAAGGCATACAAGATGTTAAAGACTCCAGGATTGATAGACTAATTAGCAAATATGAAAGTTTTAAGATGAATGATGATGAAACTATATCTAGCATGTACACTCACTTTACTCATATTATTAACTCTCTTAATGTACTTGAAAAAATTTACCAATCTTATGAGCTCTTAAAGAAAGTACTCAAAGACTTGCCACCTATTTGGGAAGCTAAGGCTGCAGCCATATTCGAGAGAAGGAATCTAAGGGTGATGACCTTGGATGAACTAATTGGCTCACTATTGACATACGAGCTCAAGAAAAATAAAAGAGTCAACGAACAAAGCAAGGTTAAAAATTCCATTGCCCTCAAGGTGTTGGCCTAACTAGGTTTCAACTTATTTTGATGATAACAAACCAAAGTTTCTAATTGTGCAAATTGAGTGTGTTCACAGGATTTTAATGACACAAGCACAATTGAGAAAGCAAAATAAAAGCCATGAAGCATGAAGATTATATTCAAGCGGCTAAGATCCATGAAGCAAGAGAAGAACCAAGAAAACAAGAAAAGAACTTGAAGGACTTGAAGATTTTCTAAGTGTAAATGCACTAGGACCTATGTAAATTCACATACCATTGGTTATATGTGTGAAAGCTCATAGAAGACCTTAGATGGACCATAGGTTGGTTAAACATTTCATAACAAATTATTTTCAAAGTATAAAATATGTTTTAAAATATTTCGAAAGAAGTTCGGCAAAAAATATGCAAAATTTGTGTGAAGAAAATTGACATACCTTTGGTATTTTGGCAATAACTTTTTGTATAAAATGAATTTTGATATGAGGTTTGAACCATTGAAAAGTAGACTTCTGGGGCTTCAATTTGAATACAAGAACGACCATATTCGGAGTCCAGATGAAGGAGTTATGGTCATTTGAAGTTGGGAAAATTAAGCAGTCGCGAGTCAGTCGACCGGGGATCAGATCTAGTCGACTGAAGTCAAGATCAGTCGACCGAACTAGCTTCTTCAGTCGACCGAACTAGCTTCTTCAGTCGACCGAACTAGCTAATTTTTGAATTTTGTGCTTAACGGCTAGTTTGACATTTCCTTATATGGCCCAACGGCTAGTACGAACTTTTGGCCTATAAATAGAGCTTTTGAGCTCTGGTTTCATACATTTCAAACCTTCAAATCAACTCTCTCATTTATATCAATTTTGTTTTTCAAATTCTTCATTTTTATGAATCATTTTTGAGAGAAAACCTTAGAATTCCTCCATTGAGCTTCTCACTTATATATCATTGGGAGTGAACATTAGAGTGCTTTATTTTTGTCTTCACTTGCTCGCCGAATGAGCTTATTTGTTGTATCATCCTACTTGAATTCCTTGTATTCTTGTTGTAACTTGAGAAGGTGATTCTCAAGAGGGGTCACTCCGCCTATTGAAGGAGAGATGGAACTCCGCCTATAAGGAGGGACTTGTGGAGGGGACATCCTCAAAAGAGGCTACTCCGCCTAGACTAAGGAGAGAAGCTCATCCGCCTATTGAAGGAGAGGTAGTAAGAAATCCTCATAACGGTTGGGTTGAGGTAAGGACGTAGGTCGTTGTGTCGAACCTTGTAAAAATCGTGGTGTTCATCTTCTTGCTTGCTTATTTCTTTTATTTACTTCATTGTTAATTCTCTTAACATCACACACGTTTACACTTAAGTTATTTCATCATTTGATTCATTTGCTTCACAAGTAATATTATTGTATTTTAATTTTCTATCACGAGATTAATGTACTTGCAAATTAAAATTGAAAGCTATAAAACAAGAAAAGTGTTCTTAACATATACTTGCAATTGAATCTTTTATTTATCACAACTTTTAAATCTTAAAGCTAGAAAGTTTTTGTTTAATTCCTTCTTTTCACTTTGAAAGAAATATTGTTAAATTAAAATATTCTTGTATCTTAATCTAGAGGTCATATTTGATAAATATTAAACTTGAAAGCTATAGTTTAAATTTTTAAAACTAATAGAGTATTGTATTTGATTAATAAGGAGTTCTAAATTTTGTTGACACTTATACTTAATTATTTCAACACAAAATTTTGCTTATAAGTTTAATACAAATTTACTTGTGTTTTAAATAAGTAATATTTTTGTAAAGTAACGATCATACACTTGTGTTTGATTATTTAATCTAATATTTTTTAATATCCAATTCACCCCTTCTTGGGATTACACACTTATTATCAATTGGTATCAGAGCGGGTCACATTTTTCTTAAAAAGTTTTTGTGAAAAGATCCATGGCTCAAATCAGTGCACTTCCTTTTGGTGAGGGACAATCGTCCACACGACCTCTTTTATTTTGTGGCATGCATTATACTTTTTGGAAACAACGCATGAAAATTTTTATTTAAAGTATGAATTGGCATGCTTGGCAAGTTATTGTAAATGGCGATTATATTCCCATGAAAATAGTAGAGGGAAATAAAATTCCTAAACTTATCCATGAATTAAATGATAATGATACGAAACTTTTACAAATTAATTCTAGTGCTATTAATGCCTTATATTGTGTTTTGGATGCAAGTGAATATAATAGAGTTATAACTTGCATAAGTGCACAAGAAATTTAGAAAAAGCTTAAAATCACGTATGAAGGAACCGATGATATTAGGGATTCTAGAATAGATCGACGAACAAGTGAATATGAGTCCTTTAAGATGAATGCTTATGAATCAATTTCTGATATGTATACTCGATTTACACATATCATCAATTCTTTACATGCTCTTGGAAAGACTTACCCCTCTTATGAGTTATTGAGAAAAGTACTTAAGGGTTTGCCGCTAGTATGAGAAGCTAAAGCTACAACCATCACGGAAGCTAGAGACTTGAAGAAGATGATCTTGGATGAACTCACCGGGCCACTCCTTACCTATGAGATGGCAATCAATGATAGAGAAATCGAGCTCAACAAAGGAAATATGGTTGTCTTCAAAGCATCAAATGAGAGCACTAGAAAACATGGAAAATTTTTAAGGAAGGACAAAAGGTTTGCAAAGAAATTCCAAGACTCAAAAAAATACTTGCAATTGAATCTTTTATTTATCACATCTTTTAAATCTTAAAGCTAGAAAATTTTTGTTTAATTCATTCTTTTCACTTTGGAAGAAATATTGTTAAATTAAAATATTCTTGTATCTTAATCTAGAGGTCATATTTGATAAATATTAAACTTGAAAGCTATAGTTTAAATTTTTAAAACTAATAGAGTGTTGTATTTGATTAACAAGGAGTTTTAAATTTTGTCTACACTTATACTTAATTATTTTAACACAAAGTTTTGCTTATAAATTTAATACAAATTTACTTGTGTTTTAAATAAATAATATTTTTGTGAAGTAAAGATCGTACACTTGTGTTTGATTATTTAATCTAAATTTTTTTTAGTATCCAATTCACCCCCCATCTTGGGATTGCACACTTACTATTACAAGGCTTCAAAAGAAAGCTCCAGCGATAAAGATGAAGATAGCAATGATGATGACATGACCCTCATCACAAGAAGATTCGGCAAATTCCTCAAAAGAACAAAAAGCTCTCAAGAAAATTCCGAGGCACAAAATTTGACAAAGGAGATTCATGCAAACGAGACTTCAAGAAAGAACTACTCACCTGGTAGAATTGCAATAAGACTGGGCACATCAGGCCAGAATGTCCTTTACTCAAAAAGAACTCAAAGAAGAAAAATAAAGCCATTAAAACAACCACGTGGGATGACTCAGATTCAAACGAGTCAAGCACTGACTCAAGTGATGAAGAAATGGCCAACTTCTACTTAATGGCAAGTATAGACGAAAAGATAAATTCTCACTCTAATTTATGTAATGAATCTAGTTCCTTATTCTATGCCATCATATGATGAACTTAAAAATGAAATATTTAATTTACATAAAAGTTTTTTGAAATTAAAAAAGAAAAATGAAAAAATGAAAAATGAAAATAAAAGGTTCTCTAAAGAAATTGAGGATTTAAGAACCTTAAATGAAAATTCCAAAAGTGAGAAAGAAAACATATCTAAAGAACATACCTTGAAAATTGAATCTTTGGAAAAAGAAAAACTTATTTTGAAGGTTAAATTTGATAAATTAACAAAAATTTCTAAAAATGAGATTTCTAATTTAACAAAAGAAAATGACATGTTAAGAAAAAAACTCACGAATTTAAAAAGTAAAAATATTAAAAATGATATCTCTTGTGAACTAAAAAGAAAAGTAAAAGATTATTCAAAAATCATTTACAAATTCACTAATGGAAAGGAGAATTTTGAAAAACTCTTAGGAGCACAAAGAAGTTCATTGAATAAAGAAGAAATTGGTTATAATGGTGAAATAAAACTTAAATCTAAAAATTATTTTATAAAAGAATCAAAGAACTTCTCAAACTCATATTCAAGAAATGCATATGAAAATGTAATTTGTTTTCAATGTAAAAAAAATGGACACATTAAATTTGATTGTCCACTAAAAAGAAACAATGGTGTATCGAAAATGGTTTGGAGGGTAAAAGACACTAATCCTATAGGACCCAAAAAGATTTGGGTACCAAAAAAAATCAGTTGAACTGTTTTGTCGGTATGCTTGAGATCTTCATCATCAAAAGAAAGATGGTACTTGGGTAGTGGATGCTCAAGACATATGGCGGGTGATAAGTCAAAATTTTTAAGCTTAACACCTAAAGATGGAGGTTATGTTACTTTTGGAGACAACGGGAAAGGTAAAATTATTGGTACAGGTAAGGTCGGTAAGGAATCTTCCCTATCTATTGATAATGTTCTTCTTGTTAATGGTCTCAAACATAATCTCTTTAGTGTAAGTCAACTATGTGATAAAAGGTTATAGTGTACAGTTTTTTCATGACACTTGTGTTGTTGAAAATAAAGAAAAAAATAAAGTTTTATTTGTTGCAAAAAGATCTGAAAATGTTTACACTATTAACTTTAAAAATTTAAATTCTCAAAATGTTAAATGTTTTTCTGCTGTAAATGAAACTAGTTGGTTATGACATAGGAGGTTAGGTCATACTAGCATGGATCTCCTATCCAAACTTGTCAAGAAAGATTTGGTTAAGGGCTTGCCTAAAACTACATTCATCAAAGACAAAATTACGGATGCTTGCCAATTTGATAAGCAAGCCAAAATAAGTTTTAAAAAAAATCAGAAATTTCTACAAATAGGCCTTTACAATTACTTCATCTTGATTTATTTCGTACTATGAAATCCAAAGTCTTGGAAGAAAAGTATACTATTTTGTTATAGTTGATAATTTTTCAAGATATACATGGGTTTTATTTCTTGCATCAAAAGATGAAGTATATCATGTGCTTGCTAAACTTTGTAAGAAAATTTAAAATGAAAAGGGCAATTCTATTCTACACATTCGTAGTGATAGAGGAGGTGAATTTAAAAATAAAAATGTTAAAAAATTTTGTGACCAAAATGGAATTTTTCATAATTTTTTTGCACCCCAAACTCCTCAACAAAATGGGGTTGTTGAGAGAAAAAATAGATCTTTACAAGAAATGGAACGAATCATGCTATATGAACACAAAATTTCTAAATATTTTTCGACCGAGACAGTAAATACTGCTTGCTATGTAATGAACCGAGTTTTTATAAGATATCATTTAAACAAAACTCCATATGAGCTATGGAATGGTAGAAAGTCCAATATTTTCTATTTTCACGTTTTTTGATGTAAATATTTCATTTTAAATAATAAAGATGAATTGAAAAAATTTGAATCTAAATCTGACGAAGGAATATTTTTTGGATATGCTACAAATAGCAAAACTTATAGAGTATATAATAAGATAACTATGACATTAGTCGAATCCATTCATATAATCTTTGATGAGGCTAATCCTTTTTCTTCTAAGATTCCAGTTGATGATGATTTAAATATTAATAAAGGAATAAGAAATGAAAATCAAGGAAGAGAGGCAAAAGTATTGAGGTTTGTGAGCCTCAAAATCAAGATGAACATAAAGACCTATCAAAAGAATGGAAGACAGTGAAGGATCACCCTATGGATCAAATCATAGGTGAACCTTCACGAGGAGTAAGTACTCGATCCTCTTTAAAAAATATTTGTGATCATCTTGCTTTCCTCGCACAAGAAGAACCTAAAAATATAAATGATGCACTAGAAGATGAATCTTGGATAATAGCCATACAAGAAGAATTAAACAAAGTTAAAAGAAATAAAGTTTGGTGTTTAGTTCATAGGCCTAAAGATCATACAATAATTGGAACTAAATGGGCATTTAAAAATAAAAAGGATGAAAATGGTATTGTTGTCCGAAACAAGACTAGGCTAGTTGCACAAGTCTATAATCAAGAAAAATGAATTGACTTTGAAGAAACTTATACACCTGCAGCTAGGATGGAAGCTGTCACGCCATAAACTCCGGGTCACGTGAAACACCCACAAGCAACCGAATATAATACCCAACCTGATAATACACTCTCAAAATAAACTATACATGTATTGTATATAATCGCCAAATGGCTTACATTACACGGTCCCAACGCCAAAAAATATGTTACAGCATATATGTTCTGTTAAGGTTGGTATACTGAAAACTATGTTTTTAGTATTTAATTTTATTTTAATAAAATTAGTTTTTCATTTTATGAGAATCTTTATGAGTAATGTATGTATATAATTTCTTTGTTATGCATGAATGTCCGATATTCTGTGTAGTATTTAATCTGGTGTGTAGAGTATGACTTACACACAGAAGATCAGATTTTAGGTTCTTGTAGAATATAAATTTTATGTTCACAGTTTAGATAGAAATGAATATACTATCGATACAACTGTGGCACAGAGTTTTAGTAGGCATGCCTTGGTTACGGAGAACATATAATAGCGTCGTCTATTGTTCCGACTCCCTGTGACAGTAGACTTTGTGTGTATTAAATGAGACATTTGGGGTAATTAATTTAGTACTGACTACTGACTATATAAATTAATTCACACCCCAAGGTTATTATAAATAGTACTTATCCTCTTAATCCTGAAATAATTATTGATTTGCGTATATTTAATATCCGTTATTTTGATTCATTAGAGGGTGCGATCTTATATAGGTCTATATTCCCGGTGAGTTAGATAGCGGCATTATTTATATAAAAAATATTAATTATTGACGGAATCCGCGTCCCGAAGATTGGGATTGACAATACCCCCATAAGGATGCTTATAAGTTTTGACGGGGCTAAACCCTACGGGTGGATTTAATTATCCAGCGGTCAAATAAGTTAAGCGAAAGGGTTAAAGGAATATTAAGATACCAATTAAATTAAATTGTCAGTAATTAAATTTAATTGGCGGGTATCAGAAATCTTAACGTGGGGAGAAATGGTAAGCATTTAATAACAGGAGCTCAATGTAAGAAGGTCTTGAGATTATGGGTCAGAGTGCAATTATAGTTCTTTAGTGGTGTGAACTGTAATTCAGTATTTTATGGAAATTACAGAAGCCGCTGCTGATTTTTCATAATTGCAGATACCGCTATGCGCCTTTCTTTAATTGCAGAAATCGCTGGTAGGGTTTTGTGTTCCACGGAACGTCTAACTCATAATTACTCCCTAGGTCTCTGCTGTAACCTTATATATACGCGGGTAGGCTAAACCAGTTTGAGATTGATAGTTCATATATCATTGTCATTGAGATATTATTTTTGTCTTTCAAAAATTTAAATATATTGGGGTTCTGCTGGTACTAGTTCTCGGAGGATCGTAACCCACACTACGTTCGAGGATCGCGTAAGGGAATACAGTAGAAGATCTGACTGAAGCTTCAACTCGGAATCAAGTTGTAGTTGAAGATTAGATCTACAAGAGGTATTCTTCTAAATTAACGTTGGTTGCACGGGTTTATTTTTGATCGTTCGACGTCAAAATTTTTATCTGGAACCCTTTTCGGTGTTTGCCCGTCCAGTTAATCTTTTACTGATAATCGTTTTAAAAAAACAATGATCTTGACAGTACTGCCTCCAACATGTTCAAAACAAGCAAAAAGGAATACTACAGAACTTTCGCCCCTCCAACAACCCCAGATCAACCTGTGTGACCGGTACCTGAAAAACATTTCAAATCCCACATCGTGAGTCAAAGCTCAGCAAAAACTAGATAAGCATGTAATATAAGCTCAACATGCTAGGAAAACGAGGTGCAGTTCGACTCTTTTTCAAGCCTTAAAATAGTTTGAAAACAGTTTTAGATCACGACTCACCAGAGCTAATAAAACAGTTTGAAAACACGACTCGCACGAGTTGCAAGGAAAACAGGTATATTTATGCAGCACATGAATACATATCTAAACCGCCTCACAAGCCCCCGACAACAGTTCTATAACAACCCGAAATAACTCATGCAAACCATACACCACGTCCAGTGCACTATGAGCAACACACCCAACACATATCTCTTCAGGACCTCGTTTTTGCCCTTCAGATTCACACACACGCGTCTTTAGGATCACGTTTCCATCCTTTAGACACTCACACACACCTGCATCGTCAGGACCACGTTTTCGTCCTTCTGATATTCGCACACAAGTGCATCGTCAGGACCACATTTTCGTCCCTCCAATACTCACACACGCACACATGCATTGTTAACTAGAGTTAACATATCTTGGACCACGTTTTCGTCCATCATTAGCCAGGGCTAACATTCATCGGGCCACGTTTTCACCCATCGTCAGCCAGAGCTAACGTGCATAACAATATCACGTAAGACCACATTTTTGTCTTACATCATGCATAATAAAACTAAGTTATAAATGCACAAAACCACACATGTCCTTCACATCATGACGCCACCCGTCACATAACCGACATCTAACCACATCGACAACCAACAACCCACAACACCGAGCCTAACAGGAAGGCCAACATCAAACCCATAAGCCCCGGTTTTCACAAACCAACATCTTTTTTCTAGAAGAACCACGGGCCCTAAACACGCCCAATACGGCCATCACAAACCCACGACGCCCACTCGCGCCCAACACAAACCCAACGACGAACCACGCACCTAACCGTGCACCACACCCACATCTAACCATGCACGTCAACCCCGAGAACGGCATCTAAAGCAAACACCCGAGGCCATAACACGACCCCCGAAACCACAACACAACTAACTGAACCCAAAAAAAAATCCAATAGTATTTCAATCGACTAATCCCATAATCAATCAACTGAATACCGTCGGAAACTAATTGGAAACCAAGGAACCAACCATGAAACAACCACACAAAATAGCCCAGATCCAGTCGACTGAACCCCCCGCCTGGTGACCCAAATAACACTGGAATCTCGCCAAAAACGCCCCAAAGCACTGTCCAGTCGACTGGCCCTCACGGTCGACTCGATTGACCCTCACGGTCTAGTCGACTGAACCCAAGAACCTAAGATCCAGTCGACTGATCACACGATCCAGTCGATTGGGCTGAGGCGGAAACAGCTTTTGAGCTACAGGTTTAGCCCTCCAAACCTTAACTCAATGCCTCCAAACTCCCATCCAACACCCTCAGACATCCACACGCTTAGGCCTAACACCTAGACCTCAAAAGAAACACCGACACCCGATTTCATCCACCGAAATCGACGAAAAATGATTTTAAATCCCAAAAACCATCTTTTGAAATAAAATCAGATCTCATGCAATTTAATCGATAAAAACACACACGATTATACGTAGCACCCTTATAAGAGATAAGAGTATAGGATCCTACCTCGGTGAGTTAAAAACTCGACACCTCGATCCACGTGTAAAATTGAGCTTCGCCAGAATGAAATCTTGTCTGGATAGATGTGTAGACCACGATGCCAAAAGCAAGGATCCACTGTTGGATCGTCGAAAATCGAGCGATGGGCCCTCGAGAAGTTAGAGAGAAGACAGAGAGAAAATGGGGAAAACTTAGTGGAGAATTTTTACAAATATCTTTAGAAAATATCTAACTCCTGATATTTATAGGCCTCCAAAATATTTTTTTAAAAATATTTTCAAAATTGTCACCTCAACGCCCCACGGCCCTGAGAACTAACCCCGCATGCATATCTCACCCCGATCATGCATCTAAAAGCATATAAACATGCAAAATAAAAAATGGTAAACATGTGTCAAAAAAAGCCAAAAAAGAAAACGGGTCAGGGTCTCACAACTCTACCCCCTTAAAGGAAATTTGTCCTCGAAATTCAACTCAAGGTCAAAAGAAACAACCCTGTCGATCACAATCGACACAGGTATACGAGATGGTCAACCAAACCATTCTTAGGATATAGTCAAATAAGATCAGGCATCCTAAACCATGGCTAACTATCTTAAAGACAAGGGATCTACAACTCACCCCAACCTCACATCGTCACCAACCACTGCCTCAGCACACCACACCACAAGGAAATGTAATGCTCCAACGTCGGTAAGAACACTGGCTCAAAATCTATACACTCAAAAAGTACCTCTGCTCACTGAAGGCATAGCTGCATCCTCAGGCACGACCAATGCCCTCGAAAAACTGAGAGCTATGAGAGCATATGCTCTGGGTAATGTCGCTCTGGCTTGTCCGCCATAACCCGGCACTATCGGCTGTCGTACCGACTGAACTGAAGTTCTCCTATCTGTTACTCGGGAAGTCTGAACTGCTGGAGGCTGTTGTCGATCCAGCACAAACGAACCCTCTGGTGTGCCCACTATACTCAGTGCATCCTCTCTCTGGGGACAAGTCCTGCGAATATGTCCCATGTGACCACACCCATAGCAAATTGACGTTTCCCTTCCCTGCGACTGCATTGGTTCCAAACTCTGGGACTACTTCAGTTATAAGCAATCCACCACACGATGCCCAGGTTTCCAGCATCGATAACAAAACAACTTCCCCTGCTCTAGCCTTCCCGTTGAGACTACGGGAGGCGAGGATGCAGAAGATTGTGGTTGATACGACTCCACTGGATACGAACTCAGACTAGACATCTGTTGACGCTTATCATTGCGTCCCCAGGACTGTGCATGTCCCTCGTCTCGCTGACTCCTACTATCTTTGTCTCTGCGCGTCTCATTCAGAGTGCCTTCCACCTGCATGGCGGTCTCCACTAACTCCGTAAAAACATGCATCCTGAATGCCGCCACTCGATCTCTGATAGCGGGCCTCAAACCCCTCTCGAACCTCTTTGTACGGAACTCATCAGTGGGCACAAACTCCTGTGCAAATCTGGATAAACTAGTAAACTCAGCCTCATACTCGATTATTGTCATCATCCCCCAAGTCAGGAAAAGGAAGTCCTCTCTGTACCGTTCCCTCAAAGTCGCAGGAAAGTATTTCTCCAGAAACACCTTTGTGACCGCCTCCCAAGTGCCTCTAACTGTAGTCCTGGAAAACATCCACCACATGTGAGCGCTCTCCCTCAGCTGGAAGGCAGCAAAAGTAACTCTCAAATCATCTTCCTCTATCTGAAGTGTGTCCAAGATCCTGGTGACCAGCTCTAGCCATTCAGTGGCTACGGTGGGGTTGGGATCCCCAGAAAAGGTAGGAGGGTCCAGACGTCGAAACTCGCGCATTACGACCATCGCCTTCGGTTCAGGTACACTCTCTCTTCCCCTAGAAGCCTTAGCCAGCTGTCGGATGGAGCTGACCATCTCACGCAACAGATCTCCGTCAACAGGTCGTTGGGATGCATTAGCATCCCCAATATCTGGGACTGGAATGTCCCTTCGGCCAGAACCACAGCCACGGCCTCGACTACGGTCTCGTCCTCCCCGCGTGGACATTGCGTCTATATGAAAAAGACAGAACATAAGACGTAGCACACAACATGAACATAAACGCTAACCACATAAGAATGCTAACATATTGCCATATAGGTTCATGCTAAATAAACCCCACATACTGAGGAGAACCGACAAGAATGACGCGTCAGTCTTGATAACCTTCTCAAATTTCTTGCTAGAAATCACGTCAGCTAAACGCGTTTCTAATTTGGCTCCCAAGTTTGTTAATCCAAATGCCCAAAGGCAGGACTAATCAATCCCACAGTTCAACCCACATGCTCAGATATACACATCATTCTCATGCTTAACATGCAAACACGTTCATGTTATTAAAACATCTAAACACATGTAGTAAAGCACACGCAATCAACCTCACACGGTGATACACCCTCTTCCCACTGCTCTTAGGTATTTGAACCTAGAGCTTTGATACCAAGTTGTCACGCTCCAAACTCTGGGTCACATGAAACACCCATAAGCAACCGAATATAATACCCAATCCGAGAATACACTCTCAAAATAAACCATACATGTATTGTATATAAGCACCAAACGGATTACATTACACGGTCCCAACGCCGAAAAACATGTTACAGTATATATGTTCAAAACAAGCAAAAAGGAAGACTACAGGTCTTCTGCTCCTCCAGCAACTCCGAATCAATCTGCGTGACCGGTACCTGAAAAATATTTCAAATCCCATACCGTGAGCCAAAGCTCAGCAAAAACTAGACAAGCATGCAAAATAAGCTAAACATTTCTAGGAAAATGAGGTGCAGTTTTTGACTCTCTTTCAAGCCTTAAAACAGTTTGGAAACAGTTTTAGATCACGGCTCACCAGAGCCAATAAAACAGTTTGAAAACGCGACTCGCACGAGTCGCAAGGAAAACAGGTATATGTATGCCGCTCATGCATACATATCTAAACTGGCTCACAAGCCTCGACAACAGTTCTATAACAACCGAAAGAAACTCATGCAATCCATGCACCACGCCGAATGCACTATGAGCAACACACCCAACATATATCACTTCAGGACCTTGTTTTTGTCCTTTAGATTTACACACACGCGTCTTTAGGATCACGTTTCCATCCTTCAGACACTCACACACACCTGCATCGTCAGGACCACATTTTTGTCCTTCTGATATTCACACACAAGTGCATCGTTAGGACCACATTTTCGTCCCTCCGATAGCCAGAGCTAACATTCATCAGGCTACGTTTTCGCCCATCGTCAGCTAGAGTTAACGTGCATACTAATATCACGTAAGACCACATTTTCGTCTTACATCATGCATAATAAAACTAAGTTATAAATGCACAAAACCACATATATCCTTCACATCATGACATAGCCCGTCACATAACCGACATCCAATCACATGGACAACCAACAACCCACAACACCAAACCTAATAGGGAGGCCAATATCAAACCATAAGCCCCGATTTTCACAAACCAACATCTATTTCCCAAAAGAACCACAGGCCCTAAACAAGCCCAACACGGCCATCACAAACCCACGACGCCCACTCGCGCCCAACATAAACCCAATGGCGAACCACGCACCTAACCGTGCACCACACCCACATCTAACCATGCACGTCAACCCCGAAGACGGCATCTAAACTAAACATTTGAGGCCACGACACGACCCCCGAAACCATAACACGACTAACCAAACCCCAAAAAGAATCCAATAGTATTTTAATCGACTAATCCCATAATCAATTAACTGAATACCGTCGGAAACCAATTGAAAACCAAGGATCCAACCATGAAACAACCACACAAAACAGCCTAGGTCCAGTTGACTGGACCACCCGTCCAGGTGACCCAAACAACACACTGGAATCTCGCAAAAAATGCCCCAAAGCACTGTCCAGTCGACTGACCCTCACGGTTTAGTCGACTGAACCCAAGAACCCAGGATCCAGTCGACTGATCACACGATCCAGTTGACTGGGTTGAGGCGGAAACAACTTTTGAGCTACGGGTTTAGCCCTCCAAACCTCAACTCAATGCCTCCAAACTCCCATCCAACACCCTCAGACATCCACACGCCTAGGCCTAACACCAAGACCTCAAAAGAAACACCGACACCCGATTTCATCCACCGAAATCGATGAAAAATGATTTTAAATCCCAAAATCCATCTTTTGAAACAAAATCAGATCTCATGCAATTTAATCGATAAAAACACACACGATTACACGTAGCACCTTTATAAGACATAAGAGTCTAGGATCCTACCTAGGTGAGTTAAAAACTCGACGCCTCGATCCACGTGCAAAATCGAGTTTCGCCGGAATAAAATTTCATCCGATTGGATGTGTAGATCACGATGCGAAAAGCAAGGATCCGCTGTTAGATGTTCAAAAATCGATCCTCGGGCCCCCGAGAAGTTAGAGAGAAGACAGAGAAAAAATGGAGAAAACTTAGTGGCGAAGTTTTGAAAATATCTTTTGAAAATATCTCACTCCAGATATTTATAGACCTCTAAAATATCTTATTTTAAAATTTTTAAAATTCGCACCTCAACGTCCCACGGCCCCGGGAACCAACCCCGCATGCTTATCTCACCCCAATCATGCATTTAAAAGCATATAAACATGCAAAACCAAAAACGGTAAACACACGTCGAAAAACGCCAGAAAAAAAAACAGGTCAGGGTCTCATAGAAGCCATTCGTATGTTATTAGCATATGCATCCTATAAGAACTTTAAACTTTTTCAAATGGGCGTAGAAAGTGATTTTTAAAATAATTTTTTAAATGAGAAAGTGTATGTTGAACAACCACCTGATTTTGAAAATTATAATTTCCAAACCATTTATTTAAACTAACAAAAGTATTGTATTGTTTAAAGCAAGCTCCTCGAGCTTGATATGATAGATTAAGTAATTTTTTGTTAAAAAATAGATTTACAAGAGAAAAAATTGACACAACTTTATTCATCAAAACGAACAATGAAGACATTCTTATTGTGCAAATATACGTAGACGATATTATTTTTGGTGCTACTAATGAAAATTTATGCAAGAGATTTTCTGTATGCATGCAAAAGGAGTTTGAGATGAGTATGATGGGAGAGCTCACGTTCTTCTTTGGACTCCAAATCAAGCAAGCAAAAAATGGAACCTTCGTCAACCAATCAAAGTATGTACGAGAATTGCTCAAGCGTTTTAAAATGGAAAATGGAAAGGTTTTGGGAACCGCAATGAGTCCCTCAACCAAACTTGACAAAGACAAGTAAGGAAAACCGATAGACACTAAGCTCTACCGAGGTATGATTGGTAGCTTATTGTATTTAACTGCAAGTAGACCTAACATAATGTTTAGTGTGTGTATGTGTGCACGTTATCAAGCATGTCCTAAAGAAACACACTTAATTGCTGTAAAAAGAATCTTTAGATATTTAATTGGCACCATAGATATATGCTTGTGGTATCCTAAGTTCACATCCTTTGAAATGATTAGTTATTCAGATGCGAATTTTGCTAGTTGCATAATTGACTGTAAAAACACTAGTGGCACTTGTCATTTCCTAGGAAAATCACTAGTTTCATGGTTCTCAAAGAAACAACATTCTGTAGTCTTATCTACCGTTGAAGCCGAATGTGTGATTGCGGGTACTTGTTATGCATAAATTTTATACATGAAACAATAACTTCAAGATTTTAAATTAAAATACGATGTTGTGCCGATTAAATGTGATAATACAAGTGCAATAAACATCTCTAAAAATCTAATTTTGCATTTACGAACAAAACATATTGAGATAAGACACCATTTTCTTCGTGATCATGTACAAAAAGGTTGTATCTTTTTAGAATTTGTATGCACTAATGAACAATGGGCGGACATTTTTACTAAACCACTTAATGAGGAAAGATTTATTACTATAGGAAGAGAATTGGGCCTAATGCATGTTCGTGAAGTTGTGTGAATTTTATTGAAAAGAGTTTTCTTTTAAAACCCATCAAACCTCTTCAGGAGACTGCTGAAAATCGAGCCTGTGAAAAATCTCATTCAGTAGACTGAACCCCTTCTTCCAGTCGACTTAACCCTCTGTTAATCAGTCCAGTCGACTGAACGTGCCATCTAGTCGACTGAACCGTCGGGGGTTTAAAACCCTGGGGAGTCGAACAGCTTTTCAGTTATGATTTTTTCATTTTTCACTCTCGATTTCTCTCTCATAGGGCTCGAAAATACATGGTTTTAGCTTCAAAAAAGTTGTCCCTCAAATCACACTCTCCCACAACCTTTCTCCACCTCTCAATCCAACATTTCCTTCTCTAAATCCTTCCCAATGGCACCTAGGGTTAGAGGAGACAAAGGCAAATCAATTGCACGAGAGGAAACCACCGACGAATCTGAAAAATTGTTCTCCACAAGTCGAGCCGAAGCTCTCTACAAGAATCATCTTCAATCTCTCGATCCAATCTTTGGTAAAGTTCTCAACATACGTTTCATAGATTCTTATTTTCCAATTGTCTTACGCCTTATATCTAGACTCTGTTGGGGACCATATGTTTTCCATCAATGTAAAGAAGTTTATCCCCAAATCACTAGGTTATTCTATGTCAATCTCACCAAAGAAGCTAACACCAATACAAATGATCGCTACACACGCCTCTCTACTTTTCTCTCTGGAAAAACATACAAATTTTCTGATAAAGACATAGCCACTATATTTGGAATGGGTAGAGGAAATTTTATATGTCCACAACTTTCTTCCTCTTCATGGATCATGGCACAAGATTTCACTCAAACTTTTTTACCCATGATTATGACTGAACAAGTAACCAATTTTGCTATCACACTGAACTACTCACAACTTGCCCTCGAGGCCAAAATTTTTTATTTGATCATCACATATAACATCTTGCCTCGTAGTGGATCTCGCACTTATATTTCCTATCTTGATTGCTTCACTCTATGGTGTATTTATATGGAAAACCTCTTAACCTTCCATCCTTGATATGTCAATGGATGCTTTCGAAAGAAAGTACCAAACGACATACTCTTCTTTATGGAGGTTTTCTGACACCTCTTTTTGAGTCTTTCGGGTTTTCCTCCTCTCCGTCCAATTTCCTTAGCCCCAAAGCTTCTGACTTTCTCACTGCTATCACCCTAAAGCAAATGGGCTATCGACTCCAAAATGGTGAATGGAAACACAAGACTCATAGGGACGCACCTTCAGTTGTGCAAGATAGTGAAGGAGAAGAGGATGAGGATGTCGCCTATGCACAGGCCGATGCTCCTTCTTCTACTACTCCATTAGTTCCTCCATCTGCTCCTACCACTGATGCTAATACTGCTCCGATCACACAATCTTTTTTAAAGAAATTGGTCAAATTCTTCTCAAAAAGTGTTGATAAAAAATTTACCAAAATCAATTCCCGTCTCACTCGCATCGAGGATGCCTTAGGCATTCCTCCCTATGACGCTTCTTCACCCGAGGATGACGGTGATGGCGATGACGATGAGGTTCCCTGTAGCTCCACTTCTTTTGATAATGCCAAAAGGGAGAGAAACAAGTGAGCAAAAAGGAAAGCATTATCTTTATCTTTTCAAGCATTATCTTTGTCTTTTGAAGAGAACATGTAATGATAATGTTTATCATGGACTTGTGCTACTCTTTTGAATCTTACGCTTTTAGAAGGATGTTATGTAATTATGCTTGGATGATGTTTATCTTATGGTTATATATCTTATGAATGCAAGCATATGTGGATGGATATCTTATGATTGTTTTATGAATGTATATTCATGTTAACTCAAAATTTGAAAGATATTTTATGAATTGAATTTTCAAGAAGTATGATTGAAATGAATTTTAATATCTTCACATCTATGAATATTGTAAAGGGGAGTATTTCAAATTTATTATTACATGCTTATTGATAGGGGGAGCTTCATATAAGTTTTTCTACATTATTTTTACTCTGTGTTTGTCATTATCAAAAAGTGGGAGATTGTTGGCCTAACAAGGTTTCAATGACTGTTTTGATGATAACAAACCTAAGTATCTAATTGTGCAAATTGAGTTTACAGGAAATATACATTTAGGGCATACATAAAGTGGAAGCCATGACGCAAATTTCAAACACTCTGGCGACAAGCTTTTGGAATAAGACAAAGGATGAAAGGTTGAAGAACTTCAAGAAGTGAAGAATTTCAAATGTATTATTAGGACCTATGTAAAATCACTAAAACTCATGGATATATGTTTTTGAAGCTCATAGGATTCCTAAAAATATCTTTAAAATATTTTTCCAAAACATAAAGTGATCAAAATCATTTGGAAAATCAATATTTTGGACTTCCTGCACTCCAGTTGACTAATGAACTAAATCCAGTCGACTGAAAATGGTCTGTCAAACAAAGCTTTGAGATTCAACATAGTCCAGTCGATTGAGCTTCAACTCCAGTCGACTGAATGCTGATTCAGTCAATCGAACAAGCTTTCCTAGTCGATTGAACATGCTAAAAATTTGAATTTTGGCTGACACGGCTAGTTTGACATTACCATAGATAGCCTAACGGCTAGTCCAGGATTGAGGCCTATAAATAGAGCCTTTGAGCTCTTGTTTCAATCATCAAAAGCCTCCCAAACATTCTTTCTTGTTTCCTACTTCATTGGGCTTCAAAACTCTCGATTTTTCAATCGATGCTTGAGAGAAAAGATCATTAGATTTCTTATTGAGCTTCATTGACATATTCTTTTGAGAAGTGAGTTAGTGCTTTCAATTCTTGTACTCATCTGCTCATCATAGGAGCATTCTTTTGTACACATTTTTGTTATTCATTTGTGTTTGAGAAAGGTGTTTCTCAAAAAGAGGCTAATCCACCTATAAGGATTGGAATACTTGAGAAGGGTACATTCTCAAGAGTGGCTACTCCGCCTAGACTAAGGAGAGAGGCTGCTCCGCCTATTGAAGGAGAAGTTGTAAAAAATCCTCATACCGGTTGGCTTGAGACAAGGACGTAGGCTGTTGCGCTGAACCTTGTAAAAATCGCAGTGTCGTTCTTCTATCTTGTTTACTTTTCTCCTTATTATATTATTGTTCATTATTGCATCACACACATCTTTTACACTTAAGTTATTCTTTATTAAAATCCATTTTTGTATTTTAAGTTTTTAAAACAAGAAACTTTTGAATCTTGTAATGTTGTGAATTAAAATTAAAATACATTTACGTTTTAATCTTCAAACAAGAGTTTTAAATATTACGCTTAAATCTTCTATCAAAAGGTTTTGAATCTTGTTTATAAGCTAATTAAAAACTACGTGTGCTTCAATTTTCTAACTTCAAAATATACTTGTGCATTAAAGTAGCTTGCTTATAAGTGAATTAAAGTAGCTTGCTTATAAGTGAATTAAAAGTTATACTTGGTTTCTAATACTTGAACAATTTATTTTTTAAATCCAATTCACCACCTTCTTGGGATTACACACATACTATCAGCCATTTCCACCCATTTTGTGGAGACCTGGGTTGTTTTATTATTATTAATTAATTTCAACAACAAAATCAAGTTAATGAAAAAAAAAATTAAATGTGTATTGGCTTCTGTAGGAAGACTCGGGTATATTAATTAGTGACTAATTCTATGATATCAGAAATATAATGAGGTAATTTAAATTTTTAATAATTTGTTTTGAAAAATTAAATTAAGGAGACATTTAAATTAATGGAATAGAAATATAGTGTGTAGAATAAAAGAGTTTTCTAGAAAGTTGAAGAGAAAAGACAACACAACCAATAAAACGGGGCCAAACATGCCACACCCTGCGAGTCACCCTTTTACCCATCGCTGGCTTCTCTCTCAAATTCCCGTTCTTCTTTGCTTCGGCTCCCTCCATGGGAGAAAATCTAAAGGTTTAGAGCATATATCTTTTCAGAAAATTGTAAGACTAACATCAAATTGGAAGCAAATGTACAAGGCTCAAGGAATCCCCAATTAACTTCCCAAATCCAGCGGTAATTCCCTTCCCTGTTCGACGTCTCTCACCACTTTTCCCTTTTCTT
>JAULJZ010169304.1:0-24752 GCA_032270985.1 Heliamphora pulchella
TTTGTTCCTTGACTTGATTTTGACGTTCTTGGGTTTAGTTCAAATTGTTTGTGGGTTCAAGGGAATTCAAATCCTTGCGAGTTCACATCAAATCTGAACGCACAGTTCAAATGATAGAAGACATGCTTAAAGCTTGCATCATGGATTTCAAGGGACATTGGGAAAAGCACCTACCATTGGTCGAGTTCGCTTACAACAATAGCTACCAGTCTAGTATTGGCATGCCGCCGTATGAAGCTCTCTACGAAAGATAGTGTCATTCACCAATTTATTGGACTGAAGTAGGAGAGAACGCACTTTTTGCACCAGATCTTATACAAGAAACTACCGAAAAGATCTGACTAATTCAGCAACGATTAACCACCGCTTAGGGCAGGCAAAAGAGCTACGCCGATTAACGACGGAGACCGTTAGGATTTGAAGTAGGAGATCATGTATTCCTGAAGATCCAACCACGATGAGGAGTTATACGTTTCGACCGAAAAGGAAAGCTAGCTCTAAGGTACATCAGACCATTCGAGGTTTTGGCTAAAGTTGAAGTAGCATATTGTTTAGCTCTATCACCGCAGCTCGCCAGTGTTCATAACATTTTTCATGTATCAATGTTGAGGAAGTACGAACCAGATTCTGCCCACATTTTGGATTGGAAGGAACTCCGTGTCGATGAGGACGTTACATTCGCAGAACAACCCGTAAGGATAATCGGTCAATGTGACAAGGTTCTTAGAGGAAAGGCCAACCCACTCGTTTGAGTTCTTTAGAATCATGACAAAATTGAAGAATCAACCTGGGAACGAGAGGAAGCCATGAGGGCAAGTCATCTCCAGTTGTTCGTAGATTGAGGTACGATACGAAATTTCATGGACGAAATTTATTTTTAAAGGGATAGACTGTAACGACCCTACTAGGACCCTAGTGTTAGTGATGGATAGTCCACGAGGTCATAGAGCACGGACGAGATTCAAAATCCTAACTCAACTCGAAAACCCTTAGTTCGACCTAGAAACCCTAAAATGGTCCAAAACTCAGGTGACCAAACTGTCACACCCAAAGAGTCCTCCAACATTCTAAATGAAGTAAATATCATGAAATAATGAATTAGAAATAAAAAATCCTTATAAGTAGGGTAAAATGATCATTTTGCCTCTACTACAGCAAAAAAGTCTTAAAATCTAAATTTTGACACATGGACACCCTAAATTAAGGATTTAAGTACAATTAAGTAGCAAAGAACAAAATGACATCAAAATGACAAAAATACCCTTCGTGGCCGACCACCTTGGGAAGAGTGCCAAAAAGTAGCTTTTTGTTTTCTTTTTAGCTTAAAATGATGAGAAAGGTATTAAGTCAAGCTTTATGATGATTCAATACTTGTTGAACAAATAATATACATAATAATATGGTGTTATAGATTAACAAAAGTAAACAAATCATTATTGAAGTTCATACACAACAAAATAAGTCAAAAAGTTATATATTGCCAAAATAGCTTAATTTGACTTAAAAGACTACACAGCTGGAGTCTCGTCAAAACTGAATCTGCTCAAAAACATGTCTCCTTCTCTGTGCTGAACCTCCAGGAAAGTTGAGCCATCTTCTCGCGGGGCTTGAATACTATCTACCCCGTACATTGTCAGTACTGTCCCATTCTTGATCAACTTCAACTTCTGGTGAAGGGTGGAAGGTACTTCTTGGACATTTAGGTCATGAAGCCATGGCCTTCCCAGTAATAAAGTAAAAGATGCCTGCACATCCAGCACATGAAACTCGACCGAAGTCTTTAGTGGTCCCACCAATATTGCGAATGACACTAACCCGAGCACGTCTCGCCTTGTGTTATCATAGGCCCAAACTCCCTGGTTACTAGGTGTGAAATGATTTAACTTTAATCCCAAGCAGACGGCCGTCCTAAGTTGGTAAATATTCAAATATAACCCGTTGTCGATGAGAATCACTGGGACCCATTTCTCCAAGCATTTAACAGTGATGTGAAACGGTTTGTAATGGCACCTCCCTTCTAACAGTAAATCCTTATCGAAAAAGGAAATGACCTTCGGCTCCATAGCCAGCAAAATAAGTCCGATGAGTTGCTCTGGAGTTGCATCTATTGAAATATTAGCCTTGCCTTAGACTTCCAGCACAGCTTGTCAGTGCCGATGTGAAGCCGTCAGTGCCGATGTGAAGCCGTCAGTAAGCCCCATATACTAACATTGGCTTGAGTCTTCTTCAACTGCTTCAGTATAGCATCGTCTTCCTCTTCTTGTTCCTTCTCTTTTCCCTTTCCACTGGTTTGTCCTTTTTCGAGCTGAGCGGGTTTGAAGTGTCGCCTTCTCCTAATCAAGTGTTCGACCCCTTCTTCGGGATCCCATAGTCCCTGCACCAAGTTTTCAGCAACACACAGAGGGCTTTCAAACGCCCATAGATCGTTCAGGCTACTGCTCTCCATTCTTCTTCTCCTTTCTTCTTCATCTTCGATTGCCCATGTATTATGAACATCTTCCCAGATATCTTCTCCGATGTAACCTACCTGCTGCTCTTGGGTGGCCCAAAAATTAGTTCATTCTTCGCCATCTAACTTTAGTACTGTTCGACCCAGCAAGTAAGATTGCATTTCGTCAACAAAAACTTCTTCCACGAAAAGCTGGGGGATGGTGATCCCATCTAGCACATGCCTGAAACAATGTGGCCTCACCGGATAATCCAAAGGCCAATCGTCATCGTCGTTATGCTCCTCCTGGTTTTCCACTTGGATTACCACCTCATATCCTTCCCAGCTGCATCGATCCATTCTTTTATATCCCAACCATTCTCGGCCACGATTAGGGAACAAAGCTGATCTCTAGCAGCTAAAACTTATAGACGTGAAAAGTGTGCTGGAAAAATGTAACGACTAGGATCCTTTGACTACCCTAGCTGAATCAAATTCACCCCTATCTGCTTAGCATGGTTCGGTAATGGATTAGTTGTGACATTTGGTTTTTGTGCAGCAGACGGCGGTGGAATGACCTTGTTGTCAATAAGATCCTGGATCTCGTGGCGCAGCCTTATGCAGTTGTCGGTCAAGTGTCCATGACCTTGGTGAAAGGCACAATATTGAGAAGCGTTGTATCTTGGTGGTAGGGGATCGGGTATAGGCATTGGGTCCAAAAGTTTGGCTAGCCCCTTTTCGACAAGTCAATTAAGAGTTGTTTTATTGGATAATTAACTGTGATATAAAACAAAAGAAAAAATACATGAATACAAGGGGCACAACCCCAGGCCTTACAAAACCCAGAACCCAAGAAAAACATAAAACCAAAGCCCAAAGCAGCAACAAAAATCCGACTTTAGGCTAAACCATAACCAAAACAAAAAAACACAAACAAACAAAAAAATTGAGGCCACAAAATAGCTAATTTAAGGGGGCACACAAATACCGCATCTGGGCCAAAAGCCAAAAGAGAAGAAACAAAAACCACTTCAGACGCAACTAAAAAGGATGAGCCACCAAAGACCATATTGCCGAAAATAAACTACAAAACAGGAGAAAAAAACCACCAAACTAAGAAGAGCAGCAGCAAAAGAACACCAGAACCGAAACCACTACTTCAGAGGCACCAGCTAAACAACTGGGAGCAATTCACAGCAGAAAACATGAGGAAGAAGGCCCTCACCGCAGTAGAAAGACCAGCAGAAAACACCAAGCCAAACATAAGCTGTCCAGCTAGCCACCAAGAAACCGGAAGCCACACTCCAACAGCCAAAACAAACCTATTTTTCTTTACCCGGAAAGTAATAAACCGCAGCAGAAGGAACAACAGAAAACACAGACCAAACAGAAGTTGTACAACTAACCAACAGCCAAAGCAAAACCTGTACACACACACCCATAGCCCCTACTAAAGCCGTAGGGGAAGGCCATACATCAAACAAACTACAGAGAGAAAAAGAAGGTAGCAAGAAAGGAAACCAACAAACAACCCGCCATGATTATGACAATGGAGGAGGACATAAACAAAAACATCCAAAAAGAAAAACAGGAACTGCTATGAACATCCCTCATAGCTAGCTAAACCCACAAAGCCGAGACCAGATGAGGATGCAAAATAGGCAAAGATCATCCTCCTAATTGGGGCTTCTCCCTTCTTTTTCTGCGTCAAGACCCGCAGCAGAACAAGGTAGCAGTCTCCAAAGAGATCAATCCTGAAGCAGCCGAGCCTTCTTTCTTTTGGCAGCTGGCAACCATAGGGACCTGAACATCAACCAGGATAAACAGCTCCTTAGAATCTCCACAAAGATCTGCACAAAAGCAACCAATAAGAGTACAGAGTAAAGGACAAAACTACCATGGGCAATAATGGATTAACGCTCTTCGCACTTCAAGCACCCGGCACTGAAACAACGAGAAGGAATTAGTCATAAGGATCAAAGATAGAATTAAAAAGACTCCATTCCCCTTGGATAGCCAGATTAGTAGCTAATATTAGGATTTTACGTCTAGAAGAAACCCGACCTCTAATAAGCTCACAAATCTCCTTGACCACAAACTTATAGTCATGCTTAGCCTCGCGAAATTTATGCATGTTTCACTCTCTCCAGATACAGTAAATCGACGCAGACAAAACCATATTCCTAATCATGGAGATCAGGGACTGACCACTAACACTCGTAGCAAACCAATTCCACCAACCATCCCAAGAAGAGTCAGAGCAAACTAACCCACACTTCGCAAGGATATCTTCCCACAATTTAGAGGAAAAGGGGCAGTTAAAGAAGAGGTGATCATGGGTTTCCAAGTTCCCCGAGCAAAGATTACACTGAAAATCGCAGTTTAAACTGAACATTCTAAGCCTATCGCCTGTATTAAGGCTGCCCCTAACCGCAAGGTAGAGAATAAAACTAACTCTTGGAATATGATGCTTAAACCACACAAGGTTACACCAGATAGGCTTAGGTTTGTGGACACGGAGCTCCTCATACAAAGCCCCAATGGTGAATTTACCATCGGAAAGAAGCCAACGGATATTACCCTTTTTGGTTGCATTAGGGGAAAACTCAACCTCACGGGCCATCTCGATCAGATCCATGGTAACAGCCGAAGGCCATTTCCAAGCACTACCATCAACAATGGATTTCACTTTAGCCAGACTGTCCAAACCCGAATCATAAATAATTCTAGGGCCCCTCTCCTAAAAAATAGAACCCCACGGGTGCCAGGGATCCAACCACAGAAAAGTGTCTTCCCCATTTCCAATTTCGTACCGCACAAAACCCTTAATGAGTGGGCGAAGCTGGCGCAACATGTGCCAACACCAAGAGGCCAATTGGGGAATTTTTTCCCACCAGAAGGATTCACCCCTAAGAATGTTAGACTTAATCCACATGCACCACAGGGAGATGGAGCCCCCTATGAGAAGAAACCAGATATGCTTGGCAACTGCGGCCTTATTCCAGGTGATAAGAGATTTAATCCCCAGGCATCCTTCCCTCTTGGAGACACAAACCTCATCCCAGGTAACCTTGGCCCCAGAAGATTTCATCTCAGGACCACTCCACAGAAAAACCCGCATCAGGCTCTCAACCTCCCGGAGGACTTTCTTAGGGAGGATAAACAAATAAGCCCAGTAAACTTGCATAGAGAAAATTATAGAGCCAAGCAGCAGTAAACGACCCGCATAAGAGAGGTACTTACTAGTCTAAACTTGAATACACTTAGCAATCCTATCAATAAGAGGGCGGCACTCTTTGTAGGAGAGTTTAGTGGTTATCAAAGGGACACCAAGATAGCGCACCGAAAGAGAACCCTCTCTGAAACTAGTAGTGTCCAAAATGTCACATTTCAAAGTATCCGAAACCCCTAAAAAGTAGATATCGCTCTTAGCCAGACTAGGGGACAGACCCGACATACTCTTAAAAGAGTCCAGGACTTTCCTAACAACACTAACCGACTGAACATCAGCTCGAGAGAAGACCACATGGTCATCGGCAAAATAAAGGTGGACAATTTTGTCCTTGCCACATCTCCAGTGGTAATGGAAGGGCATCTCCTCCGTATATCTAGTAAACAAACCAGACAAAACTTCCATGGCCATGACAAAAAGATAAGGGGAAAGAGGATCCCCTTGCCTGAGACCCTTTTTTCCACAAAAAAACCATTCAAATCCCCATTAATGCTAATAGAATAGCTAGGAGATGTTATACACTCCCTGATCCAAAGAATCATCCTTTCAGGGAAACCCATACAACGTAAGGTGGCAATCATAAAGTCCTAGTTGACATTGTCATAGGCCTTCATGATATCAAGCTTAAGAGCACATCTAGGACCCCTACTTTGCTTGTGGTAGTCATGTAAAAGCTCTTGGGATAAGAAAATGTTGTCCGCTATGTGCCTACCTTTGACAAAAGCAGATTGAGAGGGAGAGATAACCTCATGCAAGTGATCCTTAATCCTGTTTGCAATAATCTTATATATGCACTTGTAAATGGTATTGCAACACAAGATAGGCCTATATTCCGTTACAAAGGAGGGATTGGGAACCTTAGGGATCAAGGCAATAAGAGTCGTGTTAGCTTCCTTAAGCGTGCGACTCGACTCAAAAAAACACCGAATGGCCTTAGTAACATCAGTCCCAACAACCTCCCAGGTATCTTTAAAGAAGCCAGCTTCGATTAAGAGTTGAGGTCAAAGATATATTAAGGGGGCTAAAAACTCTCCTCGGCTTTTGTTGAGACTGCTGGTTACTACTTGGTTGTAGAGTGAAAGATGAGGGATTTATTTGTCCGGAATGGGGGTTTATCAAATTAACCTCATTTAAACGGGAGATGAAGTTGATAGTAGGGGTGGGTTGGTTCTGGTTGTTTGCAGGGTATGCTCTTCTCGGTTTTTGACTTGTCTCTAATTTCTCAATATCACCATCCTGAATTGCATCTTCAATCTAAACACCTGCGTCGAACAGTTTATCAAAGGTGGACAGTGGTTGTGTAATCAGATACCGTTTCAGTGGAGACTGCAGAGTCTTTGCCACAATTTTGACTTGCTCTTTTTTAGTTGGTCGGCTGATCATCTTAGCCACCTTTCCTCTCCAACGTGTCAGGAAATCTACAAATGATTCCCAACTCTCTTGATGAGTCATCTCAAGCTCCCTGGTAGTTACATCTAGCTAGATATTATAATTGTACTGGCTAACAAATGCCGTAGCTATGTCCTCCCATGTTCTGGTCTTTGCTACATCGACGGAGAGGAACCATTTCTGAGCTACCCCAGAAAGAGATCGGTGAAAGAGCTGGGCCTTCAGCTGGTCATCAATTTTCATTGGCGACAGGGTACCAACATACATTCGTAGATGAATTTTGGGATCTCTAATCCAATCAAATTTTTCTATGTCGGGCTTTAAACTTATCCGGGAGCTTGGTATTTGGAAACAAGCAGAGTCCCCCTACATCGAGCATATATTTCTCAACCCATTTTGCCTTTCTAAGGACCTTCTCCATCCAGTCAATCTTCTCAGCTAATGCAGATTTTCTAGACTGAGCAGTGTTTTGTTCCTCAATTATCACCTGACGAGGGATCCGTGGTGGTGGAAGAATAACTTACGGTGCATCGGGGACCTAATTATTATCCCAAAAGTCTTTTCCGTTACCATTTGGGTCGTCATGCTATTCATTCAGTACTGGCAAATGGGCCTAAATTGCTCGGATCTATGTCTGACAATGCACCTGAGCCTGGGTTTGTTGCTCTATAGCTCTCTATATATCAGTAATTGCCCTTATTAAGGCAGTCAAATTCAGTTCGTTCTCAGCCATCTCAAACTATTATGTGATCTATTCTAAAATTCTGTAATGCCTCTCGGTTTTTAACCGAGCCTAAATATGCGCTGGATGCGAACCTTCTGACTCAATGATCTAGACCCGAAGCAATACCTGAATCTCAAAAACAAAATAATTGGTATCGAATACTTCTCGAAAAGAACCACAATAACGGGTAGAAAACACTTTAAACACCAAAACAACTGACCACGAGCAGATATAACCATAGAAACTGAAACATGCCCCTGTTGGGCCCATACTGGCATCATAATTACTGGAAACTCCAACACCCAAGAACCGAGCGAGAGACTAACAAAACTCCAAAAAGAAGGTTTACCTTAAGATTCTAAAGGAACAACAGGTAGCACTCCGACAAGAAAATAACTCTAAGCCGAACGAGGCAGGTTTACCCTATGACTCTAAAGGAAAAACGGGCAGTCACTCCGGCAAGAAAATAACTCTAAGCCGAATGAGGCTGGTTTACCCTAAGATTCTAAAGGAAAAACGGGTAGCACTCCGGCAAGAAAACATCTCTAAGCCAAACGAGACCTCAAAATAAGAACCTGAACGGGGGTTCAAGAAGATGGCACCGAGGGTACAAAACCAACAAGTAAGGGAAAACTCAAGAGGGAGAAAACTATCCTAAACCAACAACGAGGCCTAAGCCAACTAATGGGGTAGAACCTAAAATTCTAGATCAATAGATCAAAAATCGGGCAATGACCCGAGAGGGAAACTATTTTAAAACAAAGGAACACCGGAAGAAGAGCAGGGTCAGAACCCGGGAGAGAGACTATCTTAATCCAAACAAACAAATAAAGGTCCTACCCAAACACAAGCAAAATATACAATTAAATAAAACACATAATCCTACCGGGTCAATACCTAATGGCAGGTTCTAAGCAATTATATCCAAAAAGGCCAGTTTTGGTCAATGATCATGGTACCTACTAAGTAGAGTCGAGTATGTACCTCCCATGCCTAGTGTGGTGCAAGATATGGTCAAGCAGTATACAAGAAATCTTTTATCGCACCTGTGAAAGCGTGCAGCCAATAAGGCTTGCCCGTCTCCCCAACATAGTCCTGAAACAGTAAACTGACCGGGGTATTGGATCGACCAGGTAGGGGGTTGAGAACAATGCAAATGCGTGTGAGAATGCAAATGAGAAAGTCATATTATGAACCAATGATGTGTTCAAGCCTAGCATGCTTATTTGTTTTGAAAAACAAGTCATCAGTGGAGTCGCCAAAAAATACAGTGGCGCCAGGATTCAAGGTTTTGTTTCAAAAATAAGAAAATTCAAGAAATGTTTAGAAAAATTTTAACCATTTGTAAACAAAATTTTGAAATCCCTTTTCGAAAAATGGAGTCGCCACTTGGTTTTTGAGAAAAAAACAAGAAAAACAAAATGAGCCACTAATTTTTAAAACAGTAACTAGAGAAAACAAGAGTTTAAGGGCTAAGGCACGAACTGGGGAAAGTGTTAGGCACTCTGTTCGCCCAACCGTGAGGTTGGCCTCTACTAATCATCATTTTTTCTTAATTAGATTTCTCAAATGCATGCAAATACAGAAGATGGAGGCAAAAAGAGAACATGCAAAATCAAGTACGAAAAATACATAATATATGTATATAGAGCGCTAAATGAAATAAGTACCAAAAGAAAATCCTAAATCCTTCGGCATGCAATTTCTAACTAAAAGATATATGGATTAAACCCACATGCAATATTACCAACTAACCAAAACTAACATAAGTATGACATGGTATTAAACCGAACGAAATATAGTCTCAAAATCCTTTAAATTCTAATCATACCAAAAATTCATTATGAACATGAATTGCATATTGCCAAATATCCTCAAATATACTAAACATGATTTCTAATCAAACAAACAAATCATGCTTCAAAATTTCTTAAACTTTAATCAAATAAGAATTACTTGCTAATTGTCAATAAAATCTAAAAGCAAGAAAAGATACTATTTAAAATAAAAATTAAGCTATTAAAGCAATGAACATCACATAAAGAACATAGTAATCATTTCCCAAATATAAAATGCGGATGCAATATTGACAATTACAACTGTATGAATGTAAGTGCACCAAATGCGACAACTATGACATTGTAAATCACAACTATTGGATATGTTGACACTATTTTGATGAATTCAAGGAGCTAATTGTGAATGTGCACTATGAATAAAGTGAAATTGAAATTACTTGGATGGTAACAAATATCAATCAAATTAACCTAAACTAATCATGCTTATCATGGGTAATCACATGCTTATAATTCAACAAACTAAATAGAATAGCTAGATCACTACATAAGCATCATAAAGGATTGAAGTTAACCCGACCACTACAAAAGAGAAAAAATTGAGGATGAAAGGTCAAAGATCCAGATAAAATACCAGAATCGCTACAATCCGGATATCCTCAAGTCGGGGAATGGTGATCAACGATCCAATCCATAAAAGAATGCTCCAACTCCAGCGAGTAGGTGAGCCAAGAATCTAGTTGAGTGTTGGTGGTCATCCTCTCAGTATTTCAGTAGAATATCAGTATTAGAATTCTCTCGCTTTCTAACCCATCAGAGTTTCGATATCAGAATTGTCCTCCCAAAATCATACCAGAGGTACAGTATTTGTAGAGTTCATCAACTAATGACGTGCCGACATATTTTGGGACACGTCAGGGTTTTTGGAATTGACGGTCGCCACAATTAGAGTTGATGGTCGCCACAAAGGTCAAGTTTTCAAGGGTTTCTTATGGTTGTCACCACAATGAAGTTGGCGACCCTTAGGTTTAAAGATGGCGTCTCAAGGGTTGGACAGAGTGGGTTCACTGGTTTTGAAGGATTTGATCATCTGGTTTGAATATTGAGCTTGGATCATTCCTCGATGATCGTTCTAAAACACCATTCCACTTGAGTTCATCATCGGACTCACCCAGATCAACCTAAGATTAAGCAAGGTCAAATTAGGGTGTCTACAGTAGCACCCTTTTAAAGCGCGATAGTCTAGAATCCTACCTCGGCAAGTTAAAACTCAAAGTTTTGAACACCGATGAGAAATCAAAGTCGCAAAAATACAATTCCGATCGGATGAGCGTGAAGCCCACGACAAGGATACCGAGGATCGACTATCCGAATGCTAAGATCCGAACCAAAATCAAGCCGAAAGCTAGAGAGAAGGTGGAGAAAAAGGGTGATCTTACAAGAAAGAGGGGAGAAATCTTACACAACAAGCTTTGGCACAAAGCCCAAGTTATGGGCTATCTTATAAATATCTCATGCAAGGCTGTCTGCTCGAGCAAACAGAGATCCGCTCGAGCAGTCCCCCACCGACTCAATGCTCTGCCATCATCCCGCTCGAGCGAACAAAGACCCACTCGAGCAGTCATCGCTAGGTGAAAACCCAAACAAAAGATGCATGACCAAGCCCACACATGTATAACACATAAAGAAACATGATATTCAACTACGATTAAAGCACTGACCAATGCGTCAAATAAACATTACGAAAATAAAACAGAATCGGGTCTCACAACTCTCCCCCTTTAAAGGAATTTCACCTCAAAATTCACTATAAGGTCATGAAGCAAACAACTCTGGATATCTAGCACGAACTTCAGACTTAAGCTCCCACGTCGCTTCCTCAACTCTGTGATAAAGCCATAGAACCTTGACATATGCAATGGTGCTCCCTCTCAACACGTGCCCATTTGTGTCCACAATCTTTACCGGTCATTACTCAAAAGAAACATCCTCATTTACCTGCAACTCAGCCCAATCCAAGATGTGTGATGGGTCAGGGTCATACTTTCGAAGCATGGAGACATGAAACACATTATGCACAAATGACAGCTGAGGAGGCTAGGTCAGACGGTATGCCACCTCTCTAATCCTCTCCAGGATTTCAAATGGTCTAATAAAACGCGGCAACAACTTCTCGCTACGACCAAATCTCATCAAACCTCGACGTGGCGAGACTTTCAAAAACACATGGTCCCCCACCCCAAACTCTAAGGGCCTCCTCCACTGATTAGTGTAATTCTTCTTACGACTCTAGGCCGTCAGTAAACGTTGGCAAATCATAGCAATCTTTTCCGTCGTATACCACACCAAGTTGGCTCCCAAGACTGCGGTCTCTCCCACATCTGTCTAACACACTGGTGACCTATACGGCCTGCCATACAAGGGCTCAAAGGGCGCCATCCCAATGCTAGACTGATAACTGTTGTTATACACAAACTCTGCCAATGGTAAATGAACTTCCCAAGAACCTCAAAAATCAAGCACACAAACTCGCAGCAGGTCCTCCAGAATCTGTATAGTCCACTCAGATTAACCATCCGTCTGAGGATGAAAAGAAGTGTTGAAAAGCATGCTCATCCCCAAAGCTACCTGAAGACTCTTCCAAAAGCATGATGTAAAGCGCGAATCTCAATCAGATACAATAGATATAGGTACTCCGTGTTACCGAACAACCTCACTGACATACAGCCTACTCAGCTTGTCCACAAAATCTTTCACGCGAATGGGAAAAAAGTATGCGAACTTCATCAGTCCATCAACCGCAACCCAAACAGTGTCATGTCCCTTAGGCGATCTAGTAAGTTCCGTTACACAGTCCATCGTTATGTTTTCCCAGTTCCATTCTGATTTCGCCAACGACTGTAGCAACCCTGCAGGCCTCTGATGCTCTGCCTTTACTTGCTAAAAAGTAAAGCATCGAGAAACAAATTGAACCACATTTTTCTTCATTCCCTTCCACCAGAACTAACAGCACATATCATGATACATCTTGGATCCTCCCGGGTGGCACTACAAGATGAGAATGGTGGAAATCACGTAGTACATAGGCACGGAACGACTTTGGTACAAACACTTTCCTAGCCAATCTCAAACGCTGATCTGGGCTCGCAACCCATTCCATAGTGTCTTTCCCATTAGTAATACGATCTTGTAACATCTGAGCCTCCTAATCTGTCTGCTGAGCCCCCAACACACGAGCAACCAACATAGGTCGTGGAACCACTAAAAACAAGGTCGCACCCTTCTATGACTCCCCGAGACATAGATCAAACTCACCAACCTCCCCAAGCATGTCACATTCTCGTATGGTAATGGAAGCTAACGAACCATGAGATCTCTTGCTAAGAGCGTTGGCCACAACATTGGCCTTCCCCGGGTGATACTGAAGGTCAAAATCATAGTCCTCCATATACTTCATCCACCATCGCTGGCATAAATTCAGGTCCTTCTGTGAAAATAAGTATTTCAAATTCTTGTGATCTGAGAAAACTTTAAAATGTTCATCATATAGATAATATCACCATGCCTTCAAGGCAAAGGTCACGGCTGCCAATTCTAAGTCATATGTCGGATAATTCTGTTCATGAGTCTTCAACTGCCGAGATCTGTAGGCCACAACCTTACCTTTCTACATCAAAACACAACACAAACCATCATGTGACGCATCAAAATACACTATGTAACCCAAACCTCGTTCTGTAATAACTAATACTGGTGCACTGGTCAACCTCTTCTTCAGTTCTTGGAATGCCAACTCATAAGCCTCACTCCAAATGAACTTAATTCCCTTTCACATAAGGTGAGTCATTGGTGCGGTAAGTCTAGAAAAATCTTTCACAAATCGCCGGTAGTAGCCTGCCAAACCCAAAAAGTTACAGATCTCAAATACATTTTTCGACCGTTCCCCATCCATCACTGCGTCAGCCTTCGAAGAATCCACTGATACTCTATCCCTCAATACCACGTGTCCAAGAAACCTCACCTCAGGCATCCAAAATTCACACTTCAAACTTCGCATACAGACGATAATCTCTAAAAAGCTATAGAGAAATATGTAGGTGTTCTTCGTGCATCTCCCTTTAGGGTGAGTAGATAAGAATGTCATCCACGAACACAACCACAAAATGTTAAGATACAGATGGAATATACAGTTTATCAAGTCTATGAATGTCGTAGGAGCGTTCGTCAAACCGAACGGTATAACCAAAAACTTATAGTGACCATAACGAGTCCGAAAGATGGTCTTCGCTATGTCCTCTTCCTGGATCCTCAATTGGTGATATCCCGATCTCAAATCAATCTTCGAAAAGCAACTCGAACCCTTTAGTTAATCAAACAAGTTATCAATCCTCGGCATAGGATACTTATTTTTCACCGTTACCTGATTCAACTTTCGATAGTCAGTACATAACCTTAAGGATTCATCCTTCTTCTTAGCAAAGAAGACTAGAGCTCCCCACGGCAACGTACTCGGACGTACATACCCCTTATCAAGAAACTCCTAAAGCTGTACCTTGAGTTCTTACAACTCAGCCGGTGCAAAGCGATAAGATGGCATCGAAATAGAAGCAGCTCCCAAGAACGAGATCGATAGAGAACTCTACCTGACTCGGTGGAAACTCCAATAGATCGTCAAGAAAGACATCTAAATAGTCGCAAACCACAAGGGGAAACTCTCCTCGAATCCAAACTGCCTCATCCAATATGAGAGCAGAAAAGAGGAAGCCCAAACTTCCTTGATTTCGAACAATACTGGGCATAGACACCAAGCCCTCGTTCCGATCGCCCACGAAATAAAAGTAATCACTCTTAGGTGTACAAATTGATACCCTCCGTCGATCACAATCGATAAAGGCACGACAAGTGGTCAGCCAGCCCATCCCTAGGATGATATCAAACGTCGTCATATCGAGAATGATGAAATTAAACTCTAAACAGTGGCCGGCGACCTCTAACACACAGATCTAAAAACTAGTCCCAACACCACATTCCCACCGACCGGGGTCTCTACACAGCGTACTACCAAGAAAGTCTATCTCCAACTCTAAAGAAGATGCAAAAATAGATGAAATAAAAAAATGCGATGCTCCCTTGTCGATAAGAACATTAGCCCATGATCTGTATACTAAAAGAGTACCTCTGATCACTGAATTAGTAGCTACAACATTAGGCACGATCGGTGCCTTGGAAGAACTAGGATCAATAAGGGCGTATACTCTGCCCTGTGGTGCCCTAGTCTGTCCACCATAGCCCTGGACCGTCGACTGCCTCACTGACTGTGCTGAGGAACCCCCATTTGTAATCTTAGAAGTCTGAGCCATAGGATGCTGATGAGTCTATCGTCCTTGTGCGGGTGGAACAACTGGTACACCTACGGTGCTCTGTACGCTCCCTCCTCAAGGGCAGTTCCTGCCAAAATGCCCCGACTAGCCACACTCAAAACAGACTAGTGGCTCTCTCCCCTATGACTGACCAGGTGCTGAACTTTGAGGTTATCTCTTCTATGGCCAACACGACGCACGATGTCCTAGTTACCTACACCGATAACAAATGAGCTCGCTCTGCTCTGGTCTTCCTAATGAATCCACTAAGGGTGCTGGTGCAGAAAATTGCTACTAATATGACCCTACCGGATGAGAATTAAAACCAGATGACCTCTGTCGCTTATTCCTACGCCCCTCAAACTGCGCACCACCTCCACCCTATTAGGTTCTGCTCTCTCTAGCCCTGCATGCCTCATTCAAGGTATTTTCTACGGTGATGGCTGACTCCACCAAGTTTATAAAGATGTGTATCATCAATGCTGCCACTCGATCTCTAATTGTGGGTCTCAAACCCCTTTCAAACTGGTTTACACGCAATTCTTCTGTAGCTACCACTTTCTGTGAAAAACAGGAAAAGCTGGTGAACTCTGCCTCGTACTGAACCACAGTCATTACCCCCTGGGTAAGGGAAAGCAATTTCTCCTTATAAAGATCCCTAAAGGACTCAGGAAAGTATTTATCTAGAAACACTTTGGTAAATGCTGCCCACATAACTCCCATGCTAGTTTTGGAAAATTTCCACCACTCATAGGCATCATCTCTCAGTTGGAATGGGGAAAATGCAACCCTCAGGTCATCCTCAACTATTTGTAGTGTATCCAGAATCTTGGTCACAAGCTCCAACCATTATGTGGCCACCTTGGGATCTGGATCCTTAACAAAGGTAAGAGGGTCAAGATGCCGAAACTCTCACATCGCGATAGTCGCCCTCGGCTTGGGTACTCTATCTCTCCCCCTAGCAGCCTCGGCTAGCTGACAGATGGAGCTTACCATCTCACGCAGCAAGTCTACCCCATCTACAGGTCCTTGGGGAGCATTATCATCCCTAGCATCAGGGATTGGGACATCCCTTTGGCCTAAACCACGACCACAGGCTCGACCACGACCTTGTCCTCTCTGCGCAGACATAACTTCTATATGAAAGAAACAAAGAACGTAACAACATAAGATTCAACCCATCATGTTATTACAGATATAAGTCACATAATCATGCTAACACTTAGCTATAGACGATCATGTAAACATATCTCACATACCGAGGAGAACCGACAAGAGTGACACATCAATTTGGGTAACCTACTTAGATTCCTTACTAGAAAATAGGTAGGACAAACGCATTTCTAACTTGGCTTTCAAGTCTGTTAATCCAAATGCCCAAAGGCAAAACCATTCAATCCAAAGGTTCAACCCCCATGATCACGCATACACAGCATTTTCATAACCAATATGTTATCATACTCATGTAATGAAAACATTTAAATACATGCAATCAAGCACAAGCAACCATCCTCACAAGGTGATGCAACCTCTTCCCACTACTCTTAGGTATTCGAACCCAGAGCTCTGATATCAAGTTATAACGCCCCGATTTTCAAACAAAATAAACTCCACGAAAATCAAAACAAAAATGGGATTTTATTTGTAAAATAATTCTCGAAACACGCCATTTTAAACCAAAAAGTTTGCCCAAAAGATTTTCCATCCAAAACCTCCTTTCGGGACAAAAAATTTTGCACACAACGATTGTCCGCTCGAGCGGTGAGACACTCGAGAGATTTTTAAGCCAAAAATTAAAAAATCTTCCCAAGTCTCAAAACACACCTAAAAACCTTATCATTAAACAAGGGTTTAAATAAGCAAAATATAGTGATAAAACATTCATTTGATAAAGAAACTTCTCCTTTCAACCCCAAAACTTGGATATGAACGGTTTTATACCATAACAAAACACTTCAAACCGAGGACTCCCAAACCAAGCACGAGCCTACGTCTCAAATATAAATAACATATGAAGTGATAGCCTTAGGGCCTTATAGAACATGTTTAGAATCCAAAACGTATAAATCAATACATGATCCCACAACAAAAGGAAAACTAGAAAAAGTCTTTTGCCTCCTCTGGCTCCATTAGATCATCTCATATGATCAAAATCACCTGAAAAAGGTTTTTAAATGCCATAACATGAGCCGAAACTCAATAGGAAACAAACTAGCATGAAGTAAAAGCAGGATATGTAGTCACGTAGTATAGAATCGACTCGACTTCACAAGCCTCAAAATGATTTTCCATCCTCAAAACCATACATTTTCATATAATGCAAAAAACGTCCAACAGTTTAAGAAAAGCTTATCAAAACGTTATTTTCCACTCGATTTCCACAACCGACAATGATTCCTATGTACCGACTCTATCGCACCAGGATAAAGGTAACAACTATAGACTCTGGCCCATTACCCTAGTTTCGGGGCATCTAATGACCCATTAGGTAATAACAAGTTCTATACAGAGTTACAATAACACACGCCTCCTAATGGGGCAACCACTTCATTTACGGTGATTAACCCGAAGGAGAAAAGCCCCTACGTGTGCAAAGTTTTTAGACTTTCACCAAGGAGTAATGGCAGCCCAAATACACATGCACTGTCACAGCACATCTATAGAATCATTAAAACACATAACTTGACTACGAAAAAAGTTTAAAGCAATACATTAATCATGTATAAAACGTCCAACAACCTTCTGTCAGGTCGTCCATAACCAAAGAAGAACAATCAACACATTTTAAATATTTCACCATTTCAACCGAAACATTTAAAACCAAGGCTCAACCCCAAGGGTTAGCCACAAACCTCTAAAACACGATTTTCATAACTTTTACATAAATCTGTCCATTTTTTAAACCTACATTTTTGAAAACTACGAACATCCACTCATCCACCAACTTTGTAATAAACCATAAGAAATGCAAAACATGCTTTTTGTCAAAACAAACATGGTTTAAACACAAAGTCCAACATTTATAGCATTTTAAAGTGATAGAAAATGCATATGATTGCCTGTAACACCCTTTTTAAGTAAAATAGTCTAGAATCCTATCTCGACAAGTTAAAACTTGAAGCTTTGAGCACCAATAAGAAACAAAAGTCGCCAAAACGCGATTCCGATTGAATGGACGCAAAGCCCACGGCAAGGATACCGAGGATCGACTATCTGAATGCCAAGATCTGAACCTGAATCAAGCTGAAAGCTAGAGAGAAGGTCGAGAAAAAGGGTGATCTTACAAGAGAGAGTGGAGAAAGCTTACACAACAAGTTTTGGCACAAAACCCAAGGTATGGGCTGTCTTATAAATATCTCACACCAGGTTGTCCGCTCGGGCAAACAGAGATCCACTTGAGTGGTCCCCCACCAACTCAACTCTCTGCCATCATCCTGCTCGAGAAGGCAAAATTTAGAGAGAATGTAGAGAAAAAGGGTGTTCTTATAAGAGAGAGGGGAGAGAGCTTACTCTACAAGCTTTGGCATAAAGCCCAAGACATGGATTGTCTTATAAATATCTCACGCCAGGCTGTCCGCTCAAGCGAACAGAGACCATCTGGAGCAATCATCACTGGGTGAAAACCTAAACAAAAAATGCATAACCAAACCCACACATGCATAACACATAAAGAAACATGATATTCAACAACAATTAAAGCACTAACCAACACATGGAATAAACATTACGAAAATAAAATGGAACCAAGTCTCAGAGTCTTTAACATGAGAGGTGCCACAACATCTCCACACCAAAAAACATTCATGAATTAAACCTCAATGCCAACTGTCTCCACGAGAAGGTCTCGCCAACCTAAAGGTTTTCCTAACACCATTGACCTATTGTCCAACCCACATTACCTACCTAATAAGACATTACCTATGGTGGATGCGTCCAAACACAAAGCAACTACTCGCCTAGCACGAAGCCAAACTACACTCAAAATTGGTTTCACACACGCTCTACTCTTACCCATACTGATTAAAGCTTTTCTTCAGGATATCGCACAACTAGGTCACCCTCGTCTAAAAACATACACCATGAACTACTTTTGTAAGTCAAAATCACTCACTATCAAACCTTTAATACCATTCATAGGAGGTCACACACATTTTCCATACGTATCACCTGAACTTCATTCACATCCTCATAACGGATAATTACAAAACCCCAAAACACATTAGTACCAAGCGCACACCTACTGCACCAACACTTAAAGCCAATGAGACACTCATTCTCGAGAGAAAGCAACTACCATCTAACTCAATGGAGAGGAGCTAACTCGAATCATAAGATGGTTTAACCTCCAACATGGATTTGAGTACCAACGTAGAACAACAAATCATCATCAAGAAACTACTAGGAGCTTGTCCTATCCTCACACAATCTCAATTGTTCAAGTTCATATGGCATAACCACGAGAACCACACAATAAGGGTATAAGATTTACTGAGATTTACTATCCAGGAAACTACCAAGTTACAATTTAACCAGAAGGTCTCGACCTTCACACCTAACAAGGATAAAGCACTCGGTCTAGGAAAAGATTTATAAAAGGAACCAAACGAACTCTCAAAGGCAACAAGATACTACCATAACTGCCAAAAACCTCCCACAAAGCAAGGGATAACCCAAAAATCGATTACGTCTAATTATTAAAAATGTTTTAGGTCACAGATTATTATGCTCCCGTCCACTATGTTCCCATTTATACTCCATTCCTAGGTACACGGCTCAAGACATAGCATAACTCAAGACCTACGTAATCCTTAACATGCTCAAAATCACACTACACAAGGGTGTGTTTTCATAAGGGTATAACCATCATCATATGACCTAATCATAATAACCAATTAACGAGGGATTTTAAACACCTCACCACATATAATCATAAAATATTAGTAATTCAACCCACCTCAAAGTGGCATTATGCTTCAAATAAGATTCTTAACAAAAGATTAAACATTTTCTCAGGCCTCAACCGCATCAAAACCAAACCATGGTAGCACAAAAACACAATGGACAACCAACTAATGCCAACATTAACTCATGTAATCATCATAGCATATAAACAGATTCCAGCAAACATAGGTGGACTCAACATTTAACACGTGTATTTCAAATCCATGGCACTCAACAAATACCGAGTCGCATTCTAGAGAGACATTACCCACCCCGTCGAACTTTCATAGATTATTACCTTTCTGAAATAATGTTGATCAGATGCATTTCCAATTGGAGCTCCATGTAGGTCAACAAGTTTTAATATAATATCCTCGAAATTTGACTCCACACCCACATAACACACATAGCACACAAACACTAACTTCACACATACGATGATGTAACCACGTCCCATGACTCCTAGGTAGTCGAACTTAGAGCTCTGATACAATTCTATCACGCCCCGACGCCAAGGCACGTGAACCCCACCTGACAACCCAATATTGTAGATCAAATGATGGAAAACCTTTTTATATATTTCAATTTGTGGTCAGAACCTCCTTTAAAGAAAAACTCAAGAATTTAGATTATTTTAAAAATTGTCACTTCCCAGTACTTCAAAAATATTCTAATTGTAAAACTTAAAAATTTTGGCCGAATTTCCTCTATTTTTTGGATAATCCCATTTTACAAAATAACCTCTCAAACAAAAGAAGTATAATATACTTAGGCTCAGCCTGGATCTCAACACCCAATCACTACTCTAAGCTAACTATAAAAAAACCATTTTTGTATCAATTTACGACATTCATCCCAAAAGAATTAAGACATATATGCCAAACTTCATTAACCACCATACACTTCATTCCATAATTACATGATTTTAATAACATTCAACAAAATTTTACACATGATTATATAACTTACAAACAAATTTTATACAATTTTCACATTCCATCAAAATAATAGCAAATGCAACAAAAATTCTTCATGTCGCTGTATGTTCACCCAAACCTTAAAAACATTAATTTAAACACATGAGCCATAGCTCATAGGATAGTGACTAAAGATGATTTAATACATGATAATATGTGAGGATGGTTATGTAAAATGCGACACGTAGTTTTATCCAAAGACCAAGTTCATTTTTAAACACATTTTCATTCATATAAATTCCTCTTTTAAACACACTTTCATTCACATAACCGGGTTTTTATCTATGAAATCGAATCATCTTTCTAATCACTTCTATTTCTTTGATTCTTTAACCACTTCCAATCAATTTAAGATATTTATGTTTCTAATATCGTCCAACGTTACCACAATTTCAAGAATTCCCATACCTTCAATTATTCCCAACTATTTAACCAATGTTTGCAACCCAAACAATTCATGATTTCTTGACGGGTGGCGTCATGATGTGAATATTATATGTGGTTTTTTGCATTTATAATTCTCATTTTATTTATGCATGATGTAAGACTGAAATATGGTCTTACGTGATATTGGTATGAATGTTAGCCGCCCTGGCTAATGATGGACGAAAACGTGATCCGATATATGTTAACCCTGGTTAGAGAAATGTTAGTTGGGACTGTGGTCCTTCGATAAAAGGCCGAGAAATGTTAGTTGAGACGGTGGTCTTTCGGTGAAAGCCCGAGAAATGTTAGTTGGGGCAGTGGTCCTTCGGTGAAAGCCCGAGAAATGTTAGATGGGGCAGTGGTCCTTCGGTGAAAACCCGAAAAGATCCTTGTGTTGTGTGTGTGTATGTGCGTATCTGGAGGACGAAAACGAGGTCCTGGAGAGATATGTGTTGGGTGTGTTGCTCATAGTGTGTTGGGCGTAGTGTATGGATTGCATGAGTTAGCTTGTCGGGGCTTGTGAAAATCGGCTTAGATATATGTTCATGTGTTGCATAAATATATGTGTATTATCTTTGGGGCTCGTGCGAGCCATGTTTTCAAACTGTTTTAAAGCTTGAAAGAGAGTCTAAAACTGCACCTCGTTTTCTTAGCATGTTTAGCTTATATTACATGCTTTGTCTAGTTTCTGTTGAGCTTTGGCTCACAGTGTGGGATTTGAAATATTTTTTAGGTTCCGGTCACGTAAGTTGATCCGAGGTTGCTGGAGGGGTGAAAGAGCTGTAGTCTTCCTTTTTGCTAGTTTTGAACATATATGCAGTTACATGTATTCCAGCGTTGGTGCCGTGTAATGTAAGCCATTTGGCGATTATATAAAATGCATGTATGTTTTATATTGAGAGTGTATTCTCGGGTTGGGTGCTATCTTAGTTATTTATGGGTGTTTCACGTGACCCGGAGTTTGGGGCGTGACACAAACCCAACAACATCGCACAACAACAAAAATGCCCCAACAACTAAAACCCCAAGACTATCGTTACCCGACGTAAACACGTCTTTGCAGAATAAACCTCCATATAAACTGCCCACGTGTGTAAAGTCCCTCTGCCACTACTATCACCCACAAAACATCGGATCAAGATCACCGCCAACACCTCGAAACCCAACTCTCACCGAACACAATCCACTCTAGTGATAAATGCATAACACGAGACCAATCCACCATGGAACCTAGCCTCAAACACACTCTACTTCATTACATAGAGATTACTACCCCCGTTCTTACTGCCACATTCTGGCTCAATCGCACCTCACAATGCACACCAAGGACTATATTCGTGAATCCAAACATAGGACATCGAATCCCAACATCGGTCACACGAAATCATATGTTCCACACACAAACCTTACTCAATTTCTGACGATCAGCTAATGACCACCCACTTTGATACCACATCACTATCCTGCTAATGCTAACAACGCCATCATTGAAGTTGAAACGACACCCATCCGCGAGCAACAACACAAACACACGACTCCAGAGAAAATCTCACTGACTTCACCTAGAATACCAAAGAATGCACTTCATTTAAACCTTCGTCCTCTAATCGATCTTCCATCATGAACCATAATTCTCACCCTAGAGAAACACTAGGTGTCACACCATTGTCCAAGATAAGATTCCACACGATCGAAAACTAACCCGGCATCATAGTCACAAAGTCACCTGACCCTAACGAGTCACTTAAACTAGACACGCCACGTAGACAAGACATCTCATAGGTATCCAATATCCTACACAAACCCAATCATGCCTCCCGTGAAACCGCAGATCACTACATAACTAAACGTCTCGCCATCAGATCACTGATTTTAAGTCTACAGATCAATCGCAAATCAAAAATGACCACAGTCATCCGACATCAAACATAATCACCGTTATTTGACATCAAATTCAAACTCATGACACATACATCGATCCCTTGAATCCACAATAGTAGATTATTCAAACCCAAGACTTATCCGTCAAGTAACCAACCAAGACTTGCGTCTTACACTTAGCAATTTCCTCTTATACATAACTCATAAAGGCCCTTCTATTCCAAACCAAACAATCACGTAAGTCCCAACAGGACATACTAGCCAAAGCTTCTCAAACATCAAATCCTTCTTGACTTATACCTTACCACATTCTCAGGACCACCATCCGAACAAACGATTATGCTAAAACACAGTACTTACCGCATTCAACGATCACTCCTCAACTCTAAGAACTCTGAGTAGTTCCAAGCCCCAAACATAACACAAATTCAGACTCTCAAAAGTTTATCAGAAACCCACCATGTGAATATCCCAGTCGCATGGTTCTAACAAAATTCCCACTCTACCAAGAGCTAGAAGCACAACCATACCCACACAACCTAGAACAAGCTGCACACAATGGTTAACGATTCTCAGTTGATCACTACAGAAAAGAACTCTACGTCTCAACACTAACTCCCTTGTTAACAAGAACAAGTGCAAGCATTCGTTATCTACCAACCCGACCTCACAAGGAACACAACCCAAATGGTTCAACCATCATACATAACAAGTCATACTCTGACTGGGTTACCACAACCTACTATGTTTGCCACACTCAAACGTACTCTTTTACGATCTTCCACCGTAGGATAATACTAACCCAATCATGCAATTTTGTATAGTCTTCAACCGCGGGAGCAATTGGATCCCAGGTCATACACATAGACGCTACACATCTAGGAAAGTATGTACCAAGGTATAACATTTAAACATATATATTCATCAACCATGCGTTGAAACCATGAAAAATCGGTCTTACAATCACCCGATCCCGACGATACATGTTTCTGAGGCATAACTCAAAGGACCACAACACAGATACAAGACCCATAGAAATTTTTTTTACAGTCTTATAACACAACCAAATCTGAATCAATCAAGATCCTGGCATCTACATCTAACCGATGATGAAACAGCTCGCACCAGATAATCGTCTACAAGGAAACACTTTCTCCGTCCAGAGAAAAGAAAAGGGTCAACCAGAAACCATGACCCAACCTCAACGTACTCTTAGTACCCATCAACATTTGCTCCCCAAAGAACCTTGTAAATCTGACCTTGAGGTCACATCGACCATAGTCACACAACCGCCATCGAACCCGATCACGATACTCATATCATCCGCTACACTAAGCTCTCAACTTCCAAACCTCATTCGCACACACACTAACACCATCAATCCTCATACTGTTATGGTTGGTATACTGAAAATCATATTTTAGTATTTTATTTTATTTTTAATAAAATTAATTTTTCATTTTTTGAGAATCTTTATGAGCAATGCATGTATATCATTTCTTTGTTATGTATGTATGTCCAATATTCTGTATAGTATTTAATCTGGTGTGTAGAGTACGGCTTATACACAGAAGACCAGATTTTAGGTTCTTGCAGAA